>JANTOP010021959.1:0-13009 GCA_027564815.1 Symmerus nobilis | reverse complement strand
AGGAGGGTGCGAGGTAAAGGCAGGTATATGATACACAAAATTTGTATGCAATTGATATGAAAAGGCTGGGGCCTGATCCAACTACTCAGTAGGATATTCGGTGGACAGTGTATGTACGTTATTTCCATGGTATGTACAGATTTGCCTTTATTACTTTATGTAATACCATAAAATGTACTCGATTATTATATGAAAATTCGTATACTTAATACGATTTTGGAAGAGTTTGAAATCTTCCACCCAACGATTTTTAGCAGCAATATTCTCAGTGTTCCATTCTGTTACTTTCTGACCTGTAATATAATGGTAAATCAATGAAAACTCGTCAAACACTCCTGTATCTTGACTGCTACTACTACTGCTACTGCTATTAGAAATCCCTTCTCTATATGCAAACCCATCAGACTTTGAATTTGCTCCCCCTTGGGGACCGTGGCCGGATTCGCTCATTCAAATAATTCTAATTGTGGAGAAGTGACCCACTTATCGTTATCCTAGTATTCCTTACTAGGCTTAACAAATTTTGCAGACGTTGTTATATTTTCCTCATTGACCAATTTTCTGGAATTTCAACAATATATTATGGGCGGCGGGGGGAAGAAAGAATGAATTTTGTTTCAGTATCAACTTTTCTTTGAGCCGATTAATATCCTTCCGTATTGCAGGTATATCCCTCGATCTTCAATACGATGATACTTGATGAAAAGTAGTTTACTGTGCAATGTGTCCCTGGTTGCTCTTCAAAATCTAAAATCTTAACTTTGAACAAATTGCGGATTAAGGTGGAAATAATTTTGTAGAGCCATGATTTCAAGCATATGTTAATAAACTTATACAATTAGCTTCACGGAGTTTTTCTTTAATTCATGTGTTGCCATAGGAGCCAACACATTCACAACAATAGCTTCAGATTTTATACGAGCCCACCTGAATTTTTGTTCGAAACATGTCTGTGTTAAGTTAGAAGCATAATCATTCGAGCGAAAGCTGTATGCCCAGGCACCTTCTGCGACGGCAATTTCAAAACGTGAAAGCCGCAGCATGGTCGGACAATAAATATATATACGGATAATCCGTTTTTTGTTTTATTAACGGATGCTTTAGTTTGTAAATATTAAAAGTGCACTGGGATTTAGGCATTATAAGAACTGCTAAAATCTCATAAAAATGCAAAGATATGTCAGGCGACGATTATTGCGTATTGATGAGTGAAATACTAATCTGTTACTGACACATCATAGCCTAAAATGTTAAATAAGTGCAGCCGAGAGACTATCGATTCGATTTTAATAGATAAACTCGTTTTTCCTATTTATGTTTTGTCAAAACGGGACATTCTTACGTATTTTGGGGACAGTGGGACACTATTGCTTAAGAGCGGTACGTATGGTCACATTAGTAATACTCTAAGTATGTTCGGAAGTAGGTATATCCGGTCGAAATAGAGGATCAGAAGTGTGCAGTGTTAAATACCCGAGTCGTTGAGTGGTTAAAAGGAACATATTTATTAAGGTGAGTGCTATTATTATTTAATTATGGTGAGTGTGCGGAGTAATTAAGTGGTCCCAGGAAGCAGTTGTTAGGTCTATGTGGTCCTAGGAAGTAGGACAGGAAGACGGCGGCAGGAAGTCTTGAACAAGAAGTTCCCATAACGCATTAACATATTAAACTTATTTGGCATATAAGTAACATTATATATTCTTTAAATGGTCAGTTACTTATTCCGGATTGCTATTCTGAGTTGATTGTACCGCTTTCTCACGTAATTTTTGGAGTATTGCAATATCGGAAAAGTCACAGCAAGTTTGTTGTGCCCATTCCAACGCTTCATTGAAAATAGTTACAGCTCTGGTAGAACTTATCTTTTCCTTATATGAGTATTCATTTGCATATAGCTGGTATCTGTCTGGTAGCTCTCAATATAACTGTCATTTTCTTCAGCCGGGGTTATTTCGATTTCTGGATCTTGGTCAATATTCCACTCTATTATATCCTGACATGTTACTAATTGATCAGGAAATATTTGTTGTAATATAACGATTCCTTCTGATCGGGCAAAAATCTCGTTATTTCTCAAACGACTTCATAGAAATTGTAGTGGTATTCTTGCGGAATCTTGCGCAACAACCCTTGCCAGAAGACTTGTACTTGATATTAAAGTTTAGTTATTCGAATAATATTCTGGCCTATCGGCTACATTAATGGATTCACATTAGGTGTCATGTATAACAAGCTTATATGAGTTCTTCAGGTGAAGGATCGCTGGCAGAATTAGCTAATATGATTACAGCTTTGACAAAAAGTCCTTTGGCTGCTACAAATTCCATAACTTATAAAGCAAGCCCAATCTATTTTACAGAAACCTTTTAATTGATTATTTCTTTTAGAGAATATACCTGAGAATAACCAATCTTTAAAAATCTATGTTGTCATCCATGGTGATTTGGAATTTCTATAATCGACAGGTAGAGTTATATTCTTAAGGGGGTCGGGTATCACGTCATTTTACATAACACATTCGGCTATTCAGCATATTTTTCTCAAACTACAATAGATATCAAGTTACGTTATTTTTTTGTTTTATTCGTACATCTCTTTGCAACAAATTGTCTGGTGGGAATTGATAATTTTAGCGAGATAAGTAAGCGTACCAAATTTCATCAAAATCCAATCAGTGGTTACAGAGAAAAAAGTAAAATTGACTAGACCCCCAGAAACGATCATGATTAAAATGTATTTAAATATAAATACGAAGTATTTTGAGAATTTAAATAATCGTTCACATTATCGAGCGGAGGTTGTTCATGTTAAGTAGCTAATGTAAAAATTTGTGTGTTCACGTTACTGGGATGTTCACGTTACCCCGAGTTGAGTGTATTCGGAAACTTAAGGCTTTCATCTTTCAGTTTTGGCGTGTGTATCCAAAGCTTTTTTAATTTAAAGTTTTCCGTAGCGGTTTAAAGTGTTTCTGTTGCGAAATTTTTAATTTCGTAAGTTCACAATTATTTGAATGGAAAGTAATAGTTTTTTCCGAGCTTTTGAAGGAAAATTTCATTGAAAGAAGGTTTGATACAAATTTAATTAATCAAATCGATTTGATTATATCATCTTAACATTGAATTTAAAGCTTTCTTCAATTTAATGAGCTTTCGTTATGAATTTTAAAATTTTGTAAGCGTAAAATTATTTGCAAATTAGAAATTTCTGAAATTTCCGAATTTCGTATTCTTATGTATTCGAAATATCCAAAAAAAAAATCCGATTTTCACGAAATATTCCCATTTTTCGAAATTCTCAAATATCCATAAAATTTCCATTATTATTAAAATTTTCGAATTTTTACAGAATTTTCGGATTTTCATTTTTAGGAAATATCCGGATTTTCGGCGAGGTTATCTGATTTAGATAAAATATTCAAATTCACAGGTTTGATATGCACCTTGATTATGTAACAGATATAACCAATGGATTCCCCTCATTAGACGTTTATTAAAATATTAGGAACCGAATTTCATTCCTAATATTGAAATTTCATAAATTTTACTCGTCTTACTATTAGGGATTTATAATATAGGTTCATTTTAATTGAATAAATAGCTAATCGATTAAAAAATGATTTGGATAAAAGGATATAAGGATTCCTATCCAAACTAGGATTTTCTATGGATGATTTGGCCCATAATACATCGATCGATTCCATTATCTATTTCATATTTATTTCCAGTCGTAACCAATTTAATTATTTATTTTGTTGTCTCCAAATCAAAATCCGAATTGACAAGCATCTCTAACTGTTCCTTGTACTTCTGGCCACCCATTTTTGCCAATTTATCAGCCCGTTCATTGCCAACGATTCCCGAATGGGCTTTCACATGATTCTACAATAGGCAAAATTATGGATAACAATCTGTTCTGGTATCTACTACATACATACCCATTGAACTTGAATAAATTTATTCTTTAAAAGGTTATCCAAATCCTGAAAATCCGTTTTATTCTCCAGTTCCTCGCCCGTCATTTTCTTCCATCCCCGCACTTTCCATTTCGGCATCCAATCGGTAGCGGCGCTAATTAGAAATTGAGAATCGCTATGAATAAGTAATTTTGGGATGTGATTGTCGATGGCTAATTTTATGGCAGTGGTAGCCGCTTGTATTTCACCGCAATTATTTGTTGGACGTCCGGTAACTGGTAACGCTCGGTTTCTATAAATAAATTGATTAAATCGAAATTGAATGGGATAAGGGAAAACATACAGATCGTGTCCGTCTCCGAAATAAACACCTAAACCAGCGACTGCTTTCTCCGAACCATTATTCTCACAAGAACCATCAACGTAAACCTATTTTTAATCATTTAAAATTATTTCTTTGATCAAATTCAATTAACTCACGTGAACAAATCCATTCGAATCAACGTAAAAATAGTTGACACCGAATTTCTTCAATTCCGATGCACGGGGAATCACCTCATCGGTCGGAACTTCCGGTCCCCCTAATTTACGACTCTTTTTCGGGACACCTTTCTTTCCTTTACCGGGATTACTTCGTTTCAACGTATCTGTAGGTGATTCGTTTAATTTCTTGATATATTTGGACAATGTGTCCAGTCTCTTTGGATGACTCGTCGATGGATCGTTCAGGATCTCTTGATACTAAAAATAGAAATTTAAATCAGGTGGTGTCCAGGGAACAGACAACTTCCGACCCCCTACATCCTGGATCCGTTCATTATCAATTGATGTGACTGGTTGCGTCTTCGGTTTATATATTTGTTGGTTCCCGGAAAATGTGGACACGAAATTGGTTGCTTCCGCCTGTGTTGGGAATTTCTTGAACAGAGCATTTCGGTATCCGCTCACTTGTAACAGACATTCGGGCCTGAAATTAATGATTTATTTTGGTTAATTGGGTAAATATCGGATCAAGGATTTACCATGTTGCGAAAACTCCAACCTTTCGTCCTTTAGCCACCGCGTAAAAGGGCATTTTATTTGAAATAAATTTTTTCATTTAAAATTTAACTGTAAAATCGGTTTATTTACTTATGTCAATTCGATTAGACTTCAGTAGGGCACACCTTTCACCTTTCAGGTCCAAATCTGACATTAGAGAGAAAGAGATGCACATAGAAAGTGTGCGCACCAGTGAAGCAATCGAATTCGACAAAATATAAATTCAATGTTATGACATTTTACCATATGAAGGTAGCGTCACGGCTCTCAGTTCAATCATTTGAGCCAAAAATTGATCAGCATTGGGAAACCTAAATGAAAGGCAGTGACAAGGGTTGATAAAACGTTTCTTGTCCGAATGTCAAAGAATGTCAAAATATCGATACCTGAGAGTAAAAATGTTATGAGCATGGCTTTTCAACAAGCTTACCTTTGGGAAATTGATTATTATCCGGTACAACCAATTGGTAATAGTGAAATCAATTTTTGATTTCAAAATTCTATGACTTAAAGTTTGTCTAATTCGGCTAAATCTATTTTTTCCACACAGCAGATGAGCTGAATTATCGATATAATTAGAGGGTTTCGATGAAAAAAATTATTTGAGCGAGTTTCGAGCTTATTTATAAAGATTTCTTTTTATATGCGAGATCAATTTATGATTCCAATAATTTATTAATGGAAGTTCGTCTAATTTGGCTGAAGCTTATTTTTCTGGATAGCTGATGAGCCAAGTTATCAAACTAATCTCTGAGTTCAGAGGAAAAATATTATTTGAGCGAGTTAGAGAGTTTTTTTAATGAAAATAACATAGATCTCTGTCTATATTGTGAGATCCACTATTGATTTTAAAATTTAATTAACGAAAGTATATCAAATTTAACTCAACCTTGCTTATTTTGGGTAGCTGTTGAGTTAAATTATCAAAATAAAAAATAATTTGTTTGAATTAAGCTTATTTATTAAAATATATTTTATATTTTATTCGTTAGATCAACTTTTGATAACAATATTTCCAAAAGTTTGTCAAAGAGGGCTAAACTTAATTTTTCTAGATAGCCGGTGAATGAAGTTATCAAACTAATCGCTAAGTTTATAGAAAAAATATTACTTGAAAAAAATTCCAATATTTTTAATGAAAATAAATCTCTCATTTTTATGATTTTTATAATTTTTCATAAAATTTAAATTTTTATGGATGAAATTTCTGTTATTAAGAGATGCCAAATTATAAAAAATTAATTATCGATAAATAAATGCTTTGAAAAAATTAGCTATTTTCAAATTAATTAATTTTTTATTTTTTATTTTCGCAAGAAAATTTCCTTCAAACACCAATTTTGATAATTTTTCTGATAAATTTAAATTTCTGGGAAATTTTTCAGCGAATCGGCTAATCTTTTATTCAAAATGAAACCGAAGGGTGCAGTGAGGAAATTGTAAAAAAAAATTATCATCCGGATTTTATGTGGGGTCGATATAAAGGGTACATCAAGAAAACTTTGACTTTTCCGGGAAACAGTTATAATTTCCTGAAAAATTACAAATTTTAAAATTTCGATTTGGATTTAAATAGGCGACAACAAGGGTGATCTATCAATATGATGGTAAGACTCACCCCCCTTCTAACATATATTTTTTAAATTCCTTTAAAAATTGAGTTGGAAAAATTTAATAAATTCAATCGATTTTGGATACAGATCTTTTTAGAAATCTATAAAGATAATTAAATTTTCAAAATTATTATAATCGAATGATGCCAAGTTATTTCTAATTAAGCATTGAACAGATTTTGTTAAATAAATTTTTTGAAAAAATAAACCGTTTTGGGATTTTTTTTGGCTAGAAAAATCGGCTTCTACAATCGATTTATATAGAATTTTTCTGACATTCACCCGGAAAATTAAAATTGCCGTGAAATTTTATTGCGGAATTGGAAAATGAATTCTAAGAGCACAATGAGAAAACTGCAAAATGATCGTTTTTAGAAAATCAATCTCCTGATTTTGTGCGGATCGATATTACCGAAATATGAAGAAACTGTGACTTTTCAGGGCAATGTCTCAAAGTTGGCCTGAAGATACCAGGATTTCTAGGACCCCAAGATGTCTACAACCATATTGTATCGTTTATTTAATTTCCTTAAAAAATATCCTAAAAATTATCACATAAACGGGCATGTATTTATGAAAATACATCTGTTTCAAAACGTGATATTTTTATTAACAAAAATTGTTCAATTTGGTTCAACCTAATTTTTCTAAATTGCCAATGAGATAATGAGTCAGACTAATTTCATAGTTTCGAAATAAAAAATTAGGGTTTCCAGAAAAAAATTATTTGAGAGAATTACGAGTTTTTTAATGAAAATAGATCTCCGCCTTCATCGTTAGATGAATTTTGGATTTCAAAATTTTATTAACGAAAGTTTGTTAAATTTGATTGTATCGAATTTTTTTGGATAGCCGACGTGCTCTATTATTAAGCCAACATCAGGGTTTCGAAATAAAAAATTACTCGCGTCAATCACGAGCTTATTAATGACAATACATTTCTTTATTATGCAAAAAATTAAGTTTTGAGTAAAAAATTTTATTAAGAAAAGCTTGTCAAATTTAGCTTAACCTAATTTTTCTTAGGGTCTCAAATAGAAATTATTTGGGCAAAGTTTAATCTCATTCAGCGCCGGCCCTTGGGGGGGTGCGAGGTCGGGCAACACTCGAGTGCGCCAGGCTGGTTGGGGCGCTGAAGGCACGCCCGAGCCGAATTTTTGTTTAGTAACAGTCACATTTTCAATTCAATAGGGGCCTCTGCCCCTCTGAAATACTCTGCCCGAGGGCGCCAAGAAGGCTAAGACCGGCCGTGATCTCATTACACCATTTCTGTATGGATCGGGGTCTACTACACCCTTGGAGAAATAGCTACACATTTTAAATAAATAGCTATTAAGTAGATTGCAACCGTTTTTTAAAATTGCGGCCTTTCAAATAATTGCCTAACTAACTTGGTTTTAAGTCAGTTCTGTCAATTCAGAGATTCTACAGTATTTCTAATATTAAGAACTTTTCTACTCTCTGTGGAGGTACATCGGCCCCCTTTTATTTTCCTGTTCAGTTGCTCTAGGTTTAGTTCTAATTTTATTCCAGATTTAGTTCAGGGCTAGTGACTAATAATATTTGTTGATTGGATTACAAGTTCATTCCGAACTGTATGCAAGGATCCTTATATCGTTTTCGTTTTCGTTTTCAACTCAGTTCTCTGATATTTAAAAATTCCAGAGGAGTTAGATAGATAGATAGATATACTAACAGGTGTGACCATAGTTGCCCAATAACCACTGCGGCCGCTAATTGTGGGCCTATTGTGGCATCCCAATGTGTATTATTTGAGACAACGCAAATTTTTGTCGACTATGAAGCGCACGATTTGTCCTAATGATAGTTTAGCGATATCAGTCGGCTTCGTGCAGTATTGTCTTGAGTCCAACCCTTCGCATTAGGCCATTTCCTCTTCATCTCCATAGATACTACATCATATCCTGGCCACACGGCCCATTCTGATATCATTCTCCTTGCCGTGAATTTTTATACTCCACAAAACGGCACTGGCCCATTGAAAGCTAGACCCACTCCCAACTTGGCTAGGAAATCAGCTTTTCGTTTCTTTCAATACCTACATGCTCCGGACCTAGATTCGTTAAGCTTTGTTGAATTGGCTTCAGCCGTCTAAGACTTTGAGGCAGTTTTTGTATAACTTTAGAGTCGATTTGGTAGGACACTAGTGTCTTCAGACCTGCCTTACTGTCAGGAAAAAAAATAATTTTTTTGTTCTTGTATTTCCTGCTGTTGATTTCTCTTTTACAGACTTTTATAACGTAGGCTTCAGCTTGGAATACGGTGGCATGTTTTCCAAGAGTTCTGGCGAAATGAGATTTTGGTTTTTTACCATATATACCGGCACCGACTTCTGAATTTGGCTTCGAACTATCTATATACCAGATTATGCCTCCCATTACGAGCCTGGACCCGTTTTCCGACCAGTCCATTCGATTTGTGATTCGGAATTTGAAGAGATTTTGAAGGCGATATGGCAGGAGGGTTTTATCACTTGGCATCCTTAAAACTGAGTGATACGTTCCCAACTATGTCAAAGATTTTTGAGTGACCCTTACGGTAGTTGGGAGTAGGCTCCCCATACGTACACATTATTCTGTAGGCGCCAATCTGACTTCTTTTTCTACTAAAATATGAAGAGGAGACAGATTAAGCAGTACTCATCATTATCACCCATATGATGCTTATGCAAGGCATATCTTGGGAATTGGGCCTCATGTTATGCCACAAAGTCTCCAACAGGTCCATAGAGACAGTCGGACTTTATTTGTTATTTTTTTCAGGTGTTGAAATCAAGGATAACGCCCAAATTGGAATTAACCCGAAGTTCTTCCGCTTCGTACCAATTTTATGTAAACAAGAGGGCTTCCTGTAGCAGGTCGTAGGGTGTACTCACCATTTGCCCGTTACGATTATTATTAGGTCATCTGCGTAAACAACCACGATCAGAAAACATGTATATAGTCTGCAGGTTGCCGTTAAGTGGCAATTCTATGGTCTTATATATGATTTTTCAGGACCCAACTGTGTAAGACAACAAAATTCAGTAAAAAATTTATTTTTAACAAAAAATTTCATTTTATTTCATTTCTTTAAAATACATAAAAATTGTAAATATAATCTTATTACAATAAATCCTCTCTGTATTTTAAAAAAGTTCATTTTTATACAAAATTAGAAAATTAATATTCAAAAATTAAAAAAAAATCAACAAAAATTTTCGTTGAATTCATCTAATTTTAGTTAACTAAATTTATAAAACAATTCATTTTAGCTACACTACATCTTATTTTAGCATAGGTACATTTTTGATTATTTAAAAAACAAAATAAAAAAACGGAATAAATATCTGTGATCATTATTTAAAAAAAGGAATAAAAAAAATACTCCATGGACATCGAAAATTTGACGAGCACCATCTATGTATATCTGTAGGTCATCGATTCCGTTCAAACTGAATTTTCGTCAAGTCCTTGCTGCATCAAAGATAACTAATATAACTTTTTTTTTTTTTAAATTCATTTTATTTCGTTGTATTTTATTTTGAATCAAATTAATAAAATAAAAAATTAAAATATATTTTTTTAAATAAAATAAATCACCTGCATCAAAGGGCTAATGGCACGAGGCATTGAATATAAATGCAAAGCCCCATTTGAACCACGCTGTGAATAACTGACACTTGGTGGTCCTAACAACGTTGTTGTTGTAGCTGAGGATGTGCATGATTCTCGTTTACAGTAACCTGTCAATGGTCTAGTTTAAGTAGATAAATAAATTTGAATGATTTCTTTTCCTTTAATAAATAAAATTTAATTCATAATTCGTCTGTGTGGTGACCTTTGTTTTCTTTATTCCTCATCAACTCACACAAACGAATATAACGTCAAAGTTTGACAGATTTGAATAGAAAGAAATATAAAAAAAAAAACAGATCCACAGGTTTCGATTAAAATTTATTTAAAAAATACAACCTGTCAAACAATCAATAGGATTTTTTATATTTATATTTATATTTATTTCTTACCTAATGCTTTCAGTTCTTGATTTTGGGGAGTAGTCTTTTGATTGACACACACCAGACTCTGTATATCTGAAAAAAAAAAACAACACATATCCGGAAAAGAAATAAGATTTTTAATATTTTCTTGACAGTACGATGATTACTTATAAATATTATCCAAAAATCTATACCTACATACATACCTCCTACTCTGCCGCAATTGTCCTTGCCGAATGTTTCTAGCCTCTCGCCAACGTTCGATACGATTATGAAATGCTGATCGTACTTCAGAGTTTAGAAAGCAGAAAAATAGCGATACTAGAAATCCCTAAAACGAAATTTTAATTAAAAATAAATATAACATTTGGCGCCCCACGTGGGTCATTTGAACCTCAAGTTTGATTCTGATTATATTTTAAATTGGATGGGGTCCAAATCCGACATCCCAAGTTATTATCTAAATTATATACAGAGTACGGTGTATATGTAGCCGATAGCCAAATAATGAAAATAATATAAAATATTTCCGTTTTATTTGTTTTTTGTTCAACAAAGCTTCAACTAATAGACCAAAGCCATATAGCCTCAAAGTATTGTCTATCCGGTAAATACATAGAGAAATGTATTTTATTTTCGAAATAGAAGAAGAATCTCATAAAGTCGGATCCCACAATAAATTCCTCTGGTTTTACCGTATCTCTCTATACATGCAACCCCCAACCGATTTATTTATTTTATTTATAGAAACATTGGAAAATACACGGTCCGATAGCTTTGCTAATTTTCTTCTTACAAATTAACGAAAATAAAATTTAAAAAAAAAACGTAATCCTAATCTTAAAGTAAATTTATTAACATATTCGGCAATCTTTCCTGCTGACATACAGAGTTTTTTTGACAAATGTCAATGTACGATTTTAACTTTAGATAAAGTCTCCAAAATAAAATGAAAACCAAACAAAAATCAAATCGAGAAAAGTTACCAAAGGAAATATATCTTTAAGGTTTTAATGTTTCGTAAAATAAATAATATGATAAGAAAAAATGCGAAACGGTAAAAAGTTTTACAGAGATTCCCTCCCAATTCATAACCGATAAATAGTGACATCCAATGACAGACGAGTTATCGCCATATAAGGGATGACTGTTTTTCCTATATACTGTCCCCGAAGAAAAAAAATTTTTATACATAAAAGCTAGAAGAAAATTCGAGAGAAGAAAATAATAATCTTATAAAGAAATTAAATCTAATGAAAATCGACTTACCTGTGTACTTAATAATATGGCACGGGCTGCATGGAATATATTCCGTCCCATACCTTCATTTGGACCGGCCAACACGAACAGATACGTAATGCCAAGTAGCGGTATGAGTACAAGTAGGGCTTTGGCCGCTTTACGATATTGTCGCGTTTCAACTGTATTGGCTGAACGTAACTTTGTTATAAGTACCTGTATGGGTTACAATGATAATAATGTCATGTTAATAAAATCGTTCGGAACGTCCGACTGTTAGAGAAGTATGCAAAATTGGCATTAAGAAAAAGAGAAGCCACATACTTTTCGCTTGCAAAATAAAATTGAGTCGCTACATTTCTTGCAGTGATTCCTTTTGCGAATGGTTAGTCGTCAGATCCAATCTCTGGGGAACCAAAATCCGAGTGCATTCAGACAACCGCGACAGCATCTGATACAAGCACGGTACCATCAGAAAAACCGCGTGTATCCGGAAATGCGGTCATTATTGAAGGCCAAAGTTCCGGAAACAAACCCGTAAGACCAGTAGTTAAGTCTACTGGTAGCAGCAGGGCATCGCGCAAAGCTCAAATGAAACGGGTTAGATCGCATGAAGAAGCGTTGGGAAACTCACCCAAGAAATCGAAAACGTCGGGTAGCCCCCACTTAAAACAGGTCAACCCTAATTTGCAAGTAGCCATTGTGGACAGCAACGATCCTGATGGGAAAAGTGGCTACTCGTGGAAAAGCAACTCCTAGAGAGAATGGCCGCTGTTTTGAAAAACGGCGGTTCTGCAAAGAACTGCTCCTTTCAGGGAGCGGGTTGGTCGAAGGGAGAAAAAGTAGTCGATTGTGACAACAAAGAATCGTTTGACTTTCTTGGCACTTCTATCTCGGAAATGGGAGAGGTGTGGCAGGGTGCTAGATTGTCAATAATTTCACGTAACACAGTACCGATCAGGAAGACAGTAAGGGTCTGGATTCCACCGCCAGAAGTCTGTGGAGAACAGATCCAAGCCCTCCTTTCTCGGCAGAACCTTTCCATCGGCATCAGCAGATGGAAGATCCTGCTCAACAAACAAGACTCCAAAAAAAAAACTGGAAGGGATCTGCTATTCCTAGTGGGCAATGAATCCTTTTGCGCTCTATCAAATTCATCAGGTATTTTGAAGTTCGGCCTTGGTTCTGTTCGAGCCAGGTTTG
>JANTOP010021948.1:0-13012 GCA_027564815.1 Symmerus nobilis | reverse complement strand
TCAAATTTTAAATTTTCCGGAAAATTATAACCATTTTCCAGAAAAGTACAAATTATTTCTATCATAGCTGTATGCCGAGTCTCCGAAAAATCGGGGAATGATTTTTTAAAAAAGTTTGTCCTTAAATTTCCCTACTAGAGCCTTAGCTTTAATATTATAAAATCATATTTTTCGGTTCCTTAAGAAAATTTCCCGGAAATTATTACCAAAAGATTGTCAGAAAAATGTTTTAATATCAAAACTTTGCTGAATTTTTTTTTGCCAAAATAAAACAAATTTTAAAATGGATAATTTTTTCAAAAAATTTTGTGAGTGAAAACTATTTGAAAATCGCTTAGAAATGATTTGCCACCAAAAAATTTCACTAGTAATTTCAACAAAAATCGTTGAATTTTATTCTAATTTAAACAAGGCGCTTTTTTAAAGAAATTTTTAACACGTTAGTTGGGACGGAACCGCTTGTAGTAAAACTATTGATAGATCTCCCTGGTTATACCTTATTTGAACCCATTTTCAAATTTCCAAATTTTAAAATTTTTGAGAAATTATACCCGTTTTCCTGAAAAGCTGTCGTTGTCTTAACAATTTCCTCATTTCACCGTTAGATTAATTCCCACGTAACTAGAGTAAATGTTTCATTACTGGTGATTGAGCTACTTGTGATTTTAAATTTATAAGATACGGGTCACTTATATTAAATTTGTTTGTTGGATGCACGAGGGCTACATTTAGGAAGTGGTTCGCATGTATCCTTCAAAAGTTCAAATCGAATTTGACTTATATACCTTACATGTTATAAAAGAAAAATTGTTTGTAGGGTAAAGTGTGTCATCTACCCTCAATGGGTTCATAAGATTCACAAGTAGCAAAAGCGTTTTAAATAAATTTTGAATTTTTTTTTAAATAAATAATTAAATTGAACACTCGAAATAAAAATAAAAAATTTAAAAAAAAACTTTTTAAAGCTAAAATACCGTATCCCCAGTAAATTAAAAAAAACCGCAAATAATGCGCGAAACAGCCCTAAAAGAGGTAGCGTTAACAGAGGTATGCAGAACATTTGAAAGATAAAATATAATTCTAATTTTCACGAATCAAAATTTCGTCGAACTCCAAAAATTACATGAAAATGGCAAATTTAATAAACAATTTCACTACCTTACGAAATTGGCAAATTTGTTAAATTATGAAAATAAGAAAATTTTGACACCCAATTGTGTGAAAAGAAAATTAGAAAATTGAAAATTAGGGAATGATTGGGCAATGTCGAAAATTATAAGTGAAAGTAACAAAATTTAGACAATTATCAATTTCCAATTTTTCCTCTACAATTTCCTTTCCACATAATTACAAATATTCTGTCGGCATATTTGGACTTTTTCGTGTATTATCGATAATTTTAATTTTAATCAAAATCTAAGTATTTCCAAATATTTTAGATCATTTCTAAAATTTTTACGACAATTTCACGACTTTTCCCCAATATTCTCAAATTTGGCTCGACCATTTCCGATTTTTCCCTCCATTATTTTGGCTTTTCAAATTTTAAATTTTAGAAAATGAAAATTTAATGGATATTGGAAAATACCCAGGAAAAGATCGGTAAAAATAGGAATTCATAAATATAATAAAATAACATTTTTCTTGAATGTATAAATTTAAGCTATTAAGCCTAACTCAATAAAGCTCGATCCAAAAGCAATATATACTTCAGTCAATGGATTAACCCGAGAATGAAAGTTCAAAGTTATGTGCCCTGTGTGTGCCCTGCGCCTTCTGCGCGTTAGACTGCACTCCACTGACTCATAAGGTCGGCTTTCCTCATGGATAAATGGTTTCTATAGCTTGAGGCTTCAAAATTGAAATCATGATATTCTACCATATATTCCTTCCCGATACTACTCCTTTGAGGTTTTAGAACCGTCAGTATAACAGACACTTCTTCTTCCACTTCGGAAGCACTCGTGTTATACTCCTAGTTCATTCAGTTCTAATATTGGGTCGTTCCTAAATCATGCATCTTTAAGTGACCCTTGAGGAGAATTTCATCTTCTCTAAATATTTAATTGTAAATTGAATTCTTACTATTAGAAATTTTGAATTATTTCTATAGAAATAAAGTTTGAAATCAAGCAAAACATTCTTACAAATTACAAATAAACAGTATTGTCTGGTTATTGTATTTAAAAATTAAGTTTAAAATCTAAGACTTTCGACTTTGTTAATTTATATTACTTCTGAATTTAAGTTGCAACCGTAAGTTGCATAAAATCATTTTTAAATCCTCTAATAAATAGTAGGAAATTAGTACAAATTTAGAATAGTTAAGAAAATAGACGAAAATTAAGAATAGGTCGGGAAAAGTCATAAAAATTACCGGAAAAAAAACAATAAAAGTCATGGAAATGGGACTCCGGATAATTTGATAATTTTCCTGACATATTCCCGATTTTCTCCTGACTTCTATTCATTTATTTCCGATATATCCTGACCTGCCAAATTACCCTAATTTATTCCCCGACTTATCCCCTTAATCTGTCGTGCTTTTCTTATTAAATCTCTATCCTGAAATTTCCACGCTATTCTGACTTTATTTGATTTGTTCTGACCCCCTCATGTTTTCCGACAATTTCTCAAATTTCTATCTTCGGAAAATCGTCTATCTTCGGAAAAATATTACAAAATAATGGAAATTCCTCTGGATCTCATAATATTTTGTTTTGACAATTTGACGATCTCGTATAATAATTAGGACATTATGAGGGGAAACTGAAGCAGAGGCGCCAATTGTAGGGGAAGAGGAGGGAGGGGATGTGCCCCCTCCCCTCCCCCCAAGACTTTGAATACATAGGTATTGAAAATAAAGTGTTTTTTTTTTAATCATAGGGTTAATTTCTTGAAAAAGTTTGTTCTACAATTTCCTCCTTGTACCCTTAAGTTTCATTTCTCGTAATCATACTTTCCGAAACTATATTGAAATTTTCCGGAAATTGTTAATTTCCGCAAAACTGTCAGAAAAATACTATAAAATCGCATGTAAATTCATTCCCTTTGTTTGAATCCGTTTCGAAACATTCAAATTTCGGAAAATTAAAAAAATTTCCAGAAATTTCATTAAAAACCGAGTAAATTTTGTAAGGAAATATTTAAGAAACCCCCCTCAAATTGCTTGTTAAAATTCGCCTTTCAAAAACGTTAGAGAGGTAATTAGATAAAGGACTTTGGGATGTACTTTTACCATACCCAACCTCCTTATACACTGTCACCTCAAACTATTACCATTCATACTGCAGGAAATTATGTCCTAACTTGTTTTGATACTTCGCTGGCCCTCCTAATCGCCGGACACTAAGCAGCTGCCTAGTCTGCCCAGGCCAAAGTTCGGATCTGTCTATAAAAACAGCAGGTACTTCGTTATTCATTTAAAAATGATTCTAAATATATGTAGTAGGTAAATTTGAATAAACAGATGATATTCTAATTTACATTATAACAGAGCAATTAAATTATTTAATTAATTATAAGTATATTAATCTCCTTGACTATACTAATATTAAATTAACAATCATTCAGACACGTCTGTAGTCTGGCTTTATACCAGATATTTATCAATATAATTTTTAAACTTGTTCCTGACTCCTAATTAATAAATTTGACATTAAATGATTTATTTCCCAAAATAAATAAAAATAAAAATAAATGAAAAACAAGAAACCTGTCGTCGCTCTATATGTTTTCTGTTAAATTCGATACGATCGGTTCTTATTACAAAAATCAACAGTATAATGTAAATAAATAATTAAAAGAATGTATTTTTAAAATTTTACAATAAAAGTAAATGCATTTCTGAAGTCATTAAGTAATTTATAAGGTTGTTTTATTATATCTTAATGTCTTAAAGATAATATTCGTTTATGTGTTTAAAATGTCCGTGATCTTTTCGGGATTAAATTATTGTACACCAAAGTTAATAATCATTTAAATTTAATTTTATTAATTACATGAAACTTAATCATTTCCTTTATAATTGCTTAAATAATATTTCGGAATTTATATACAACTTTATATTATAAAAATCTGTCAAAATAGAAAATTTATTAAAAATTTAAATATAAATTAGTTTTATTTAGATAAAAAAAAAATATTAATAAATTTTAAAAGCGATTCTTTCAAGAAAACAATATACCAAACCCACATTATTATAAGAATACCGGATCTAGATTTTTTTTCTTTGTCGCCTTAATCTTGATCACGACTGTGGTAAATTAATCTCTTATTTATAAAATTATGTAATTATATTCTTTGGTTTTTCATTCGTTGTTTTGTTACGTTGAACTAAATATAATCCGAAATTAGAATTTTATATAATTTGATGACTTTTTAAATGAATGGAAGAGGATGCGGGAGGTCTCATGGTCGACACCGACCGGTTTTGGTGACATACAATCTAGCTGTTTGGTAGACTAATCGACTGTATCCAGTCTAGAATTGGGAATTATCAATTTATGGAGGGTAAAGTTTTAAAGTTACGAAACAAAGTACTTGTGCAGCCTAATGTGCAGAGGGCGCAGAGCACTATTATGTGCTCATCTTTCAGATTATCCATTAAGTGATTCTACTTCTAATTTTATGGAATTATCTAATAAATAATAATTTTCTAACTTGTCCTAGCATTCTCAAATTTTCTCTTACATTATTCGACTTCTTCCAGACTTTTACTGAATTTTTTTCCGACTTTCCTGTATTTTATTTATAAACTTGAAGTATTATCTTCCTTTCTTCATAACAGACAGTTAGGTCTCTGATGCGTTATTCAGTTCTGTAGAATCTTGCTACTAGTTTTTGGCTGTGGAGAGAAGATCCATCCGCAGGATTAAGAACCGGGTATAACTATATTATGCCGATATTCTCTGGATAACATCTAAATTAATTCCTACTGTCTCAACGTGTACTTGGCCTGTGTCCCGATATTAGTTGATTTGTCTGAATTATTATATAAACTTTACCTATACTTTTCTGATTTATCCCAATTTTTATCGAATCTCTACCACTTTCAAAATATTACTCGCGTTTTTCCTAAATTCATCTAGCTTAGTCCGAGGTTTTCTGAGTTTTAAAATTTTAAGGATTGAATTTAAATCGTATATTATGCAAAGGAGGTTGGAAATGGGTGGGAAACTATCAAATTCATTAGACTGAAGACTATAGGACCACTTGCTCGTCAAGGCAATTCTAGGCAGAATTTAGGATTTAGGGGCACACAAGCCATGGTATTTTAGCCAGTTTTTACAAAGGCATTAACATAGTTGTCTGAGCGTACAATTCCTGAATAGGTGATTGGAATTACAATTTCGATATGTTAAGATAAACATTAATTACCTTACGGTCGTATTCTAGTTCTGTCACTCATTTTCAATTTGATTTTTGGGGAATGAGTTTTGTAGAAACGGTTAAATGAATAATATAATGTAATTTAATCTACATCAAGGAGGGGCGGGTAGAAGCCTTAACAGATCAATCTGATTAGCCTCTATTTAGATATGTGTTAAAATTTTCAAGTTTTAATTTTCCGGGAAATTATTACCAATTTCAGAGAAGTGTCCATTTACCCTGCATCGACCCACCAAAAATCAGGGTGTAAATCTTATGGAAAAGTTTGTTTCACAATTTTTTCATTTGACCCTTAGGTTATTTTTCGCGTAACCGGTGGCTGAATTCTGTTGGTTATCTCTACATTTTTGTAACTCTATAAAACTGACAATAAGTTCTCACACTTCTCTATCGACAGTAAAATTTCAAATGTAATTTTAAGCCGTTTTATCTTACATGTAATATTTGGCAACTAATAATAACATAACATAACTACTATTATTTTTCATTTTGCTTCTCTCACTCGACAATTTATCCCAACACCTTTCTGTATGGGGAGAAACAATTAAAGAAATATCGAGTTACAAACGACATGTAAAATTTATTTACTGCTGTATCGACTAATTTTGTGGTATCTAAAATGACAGGGTGGTGAATAAAATATATAGAGCCCGTTGTGTCAAAGAGGTATAGACGAAAATGTAGAGAAAACCGACGGAATTTAGGTACGGATGAGAATTTCCCGGAAAATTAAGTTCTCCAGAAGATAGTCAACAAAATTGTATGAATAAATATTGAGTTTTGAAAAGAAAAAAGAAAAAGTTCAAAACGCTTGATTTCTTGAAAAAATTTTCTTAATAAAAACTCGTCGTAAATAACTTATTGTTAGAATTTTTTTCCAATCATTAGATAAGAAAATTTTTGAAAAAAAATCCTTACAAATATTTGCGATAATTTGGATCAAAAATCGATCAATTTAATTGAATTTTGTACAAGTCAAATTTGAAGGGGATTTTAGTCCATATATTTGAATCCATATCAAAAATTCCTAATGATAAATATCCCGGCAAATTATCGCATTTTTCCTGAAAACAACCGATTTTGCCTCCCCCCTAATATCAGAGGTTGGGTTTTTAAAAAAGTTTGTTCTACAATTTCCTTACTCACTGAATCCTTATATTTAATTTCGAATCCTTAATAAAATTCCGTTGAAAAATTCTGCTCACTTCATGGATATATTGGCTGCTGCTGCTCCTGTTTACCTTATCTTGCAGATAATCTATTTAAATAAACCTATAACCGCCAAATCAAATCCATTAATATTGATCATTATCATGATCATCAATGTGGAGATTTTCAGCTACATGTTGGCGATATGTTGGCTCTTAGTATCATTGTTCTAATAAATGGAGACGAATGTTAATGACGTTTTCGAAACACTTCGTTGACAATTCTGTCCAAGTGCCTTAATTTATCAAAAAAAATATTACGGATTCATATTTATTCCTCCTTTTCCTGTAGTACACTTCACGGACATCTTGTGAAATTGTAGTTCTTTTTTTGTTCTCCGCAGGATTGAAATGTGACTATTTTCTGGCCACTGTTGTAATTTATCGGTAAATTCCATTTATTACCATTTCCACCAAACCGATGAATTTTTCTTTCTCTGATGAGAATTTTTCTCTTTCAATGTTTTATATGACACATGGACAGAAGGGTGGAGTGATTTTTATCCGATATCGGAATAGCATTTTTTTAGTACATTGGATTCTGATCATTGTTGCAGTACAGTCTTTTTTCTTAAAATTCATCTTCCTCTTCCACCAAGTCGATTTATCTTTCTGTGTCCTTTTTATATCAGATATTTTTCCGAAATCTATTAATATTCAACCATAAGAGTTAGATAATTGAAGTGAACGGAGGTTAACCAAATTATGTAGCTTTCTAATACATATCGAGGAGTTTAAAAAATACCTGATTCAAAATCTAATTTTTACAAAATATTTCAAAAATCGGGAAAAGGCTAAATATAATTTCCAATTCCACCAATAAATTATAGCGTGAGGAGATTGTTTTCGGCTTACAAAATATTTTAGGAGAATTTATCTGCAATTCCAAAACTTGCCTACTTAATAAAATCGCATTAGAAATAGAGAAGTTATTTACGTTTTGCCAGTCACGCTCCTGCATAATATACAAAATTAGATTCTGTTTTAAATGTGTGATTTAGTATCCTTAATTGTAGAAACTATATTCTGTAATGGAAATTGGTTTCGTAAAGTGAATTAAATAGATGTTTATATGATGCTTGAATTAATTTTATATATTTTGGTTAATATTTATCACGTCAAAAAATCCTTAAAACGAAAACTGCTAATTATCTGTATTTTTGTTCAATAAGGGAAATGGATCATAAAAAGAACGTCATGGTTAAGAGGACTAGTCACTAAACCGAAATAATAGTAGACTTTATAGGGGAAAATAAGCAATTCGTAACTGGTGCAACTAGGAATGGCGCCGAGAAGACCAAACATTTATGGAAATTAAAGTTTCTGTGCTCTATCAATAAAACATGCCGTTGGATGGACGAAAGTAAGAGTTATAATTATGTATTATCCATATAACAAATTTGTAACCTCGAAAAATATTTTAGGTATGGTATGACATGAAGGACGGGATTCGGCAGAAAAAAAAAAGACATAAGAAGGAATATCGGACCGTGGTGGAAAGAGGGCCAGTAAAAAATTTTTAATTTAATGACACGGAAAACTAGATAATTGAGTTTTGGTTTGAACATTTGGTTGAACATATCCAGTAACGGTAACAGCAATAATGACAACGACAATAATAAGAGCAACAGAATAGACATTGCGACAGTATTGTGAAATTCTTTGTCTGTATCAATAAGGGCAACGTCAACAGCTCAACTATGCCTCCGATATCCTCCTCGAGACCAATAGATTTGGTCATACATTTGTAAATTTACTTACGTACATCATAAAATGGATAACCATCCCTGTTCCATTTATTTAAAATAATTACATAAGTTATAAAAATGATAACCGTCCAAGGTATATTAACGATCAGAAACTCTTAAATTTACATATAGAATCAAAAAAAGCACACATCGTGATATTCATGGCGCCAATATCAGGAAAACATTTAGACAAAAAAGGGTATATTACTGACCTGGATCATTAAAGTGTTAATCGTCAGAGTAAATGGCTAGTAAATCTACCAATAATTTAGTCTGGTTGAAAATTTATTACCAATTGCTATTTAAAATTACTATCGTCCCTTACCAGTTATATTACGTCCTATGTTATATCTCTGTTGCTCGGGATGTATCTATAACTACTCTTCCTACCAGAAGAAAAGTGTAGTTAAAAGAAATTAAGAAGGAAGTTTTGCATGTCCTTAAAAGGCGATTACAATTGGAAAGGCGAATGTTGAACTGCAAGCAAATAAAACTGCAAGGAAAAAAGCTGGCAAATATATTGGGAATAAAATATTATATTTTATTCATTCACCCAATCTAAGGGTCTAAGTACGAGATCTAAGTACTTGTGTTTATTTTATTTTGTGATTTGAATTCTGTGATGAATTATTAATTGAATTATATTTTAAGTGGAGATAATTTTGATTAGAAAATTTAAAATGATTTGGGACGCCCTCAAAACTTTAAACATGTAAAGAAAATTATTTATTTTGGGTAACAGTGATTGATGTTTACACTTTAGAGGAGTGAATAGAGATTATTGTTATTATCGCTGTGATAGAGCTGTTACATTAGCTTTAACAGTTCTGTTTGGACGTCTTAGTAAAAAAATCGCTTAAGGTTAAATCAGACACAAAACATAAATTTCTGAAAAAAAATTGTAATTTACGTAGGTAAATCAAAAACGTCACCCGATCAACTGACGTAATTATTTATCGTAATATTGGTAGTACTAATATTCTAATAATGCTTATCCGTAATTTAAAACAAAATCGTATTTTTTCAGTAATTTCGGGAAGTTATTCTATCCATATTTATGGATAAACAGAGTTTATGCCCACTTGTACAGATTTAACAAGGTATCCTAGTTATGCTATCCGTCACCCACCGATTTTACACGTCCAACTAAAAACAAACTAGCAAAATGTTTCATACATCATCACTCCACCCTAATGGACACGCTATTTTTTTTTTCTTCCTTTTTCATTTTTTGGTAACAAAAGTAGGTCCAGTCCACTGAACCGTCCCGTACTTGTCGTTTTATTCAGCTTGAGGCTGGTTTTTTTGGCGAAGTGTTGATCCCGAGGATTTTTAAACACCAATTCATCCCAATAACAGTAAATATCATTTTGCTAAATCATTAAATTGTCATTTTATTTTACAAAACATTTATGTTTTTTTTCCTGTGTTAAGATTGGACTTGGGTACGATGGCTCCGAATGTCGCCTTGCCCAAAGAGGAACCGGAAAGTCCGATCGGAATAAATGCAATTTTATTGGGACCACCGGGATCGGGAAAGGGAACGCAGGTTAGTTTAATATTACAAGTAGATTTTCAACATTACGTAAATCCTAATCGACACACTGACCTTGATGACAATCTCGAGTTCGAAGGGCAATGAATTTGTCCCTTTGATTTACTTACCAAGGTCGTTTAAGATCGAATTGAAAGTGATTTCCTTTTCATTTAATCTTATCAATGTTTTTTTTCAGGCTCCCCTGTTGAAGAAGAAATATTGCGTATGTCACCTATCAACAGGTGACATGTTACGTGAAGAGATTGCTACCGGTTCGAAATTGGGTCAACAGCTCAAGAAAGTGATGGACGAAGGAAAATTGGTGTCCGATGAGTTGGTGGTCGATATGATTGATAGTAATTTGGATAAACCGGAATGTCGTAACGGTTTCCTGTTGGACGGTTTTCCCCGTACCGTTCCACAAGCTCAAAAAGTATGATTACCACTTAAGCTATCGTCTTTAAAATTACTTTGATTATCTTATCTTTTATAATTAAATTTATTTTGTTTTTCGATGAATTAAAATATGGATTTCATTGCAGTTAGATAATTTATTGGAGAAACGTCATACCGCATTGGATGCCGTTGTTGAATTTGCAATTGATGATAGCCTGTTGGTGAGACGTATAACCGGCCGGCTTATACATCTAGCTAGCGGACGATCGTATCACGAAGACTTTCATCCACCAATAAAAGCTATGACTGATGATGTAATATTTATCTGATTTAGAATTCTAAGTCCAAATTCCTTAATTCTTATCCCCGAATTTTAGTTAACCGGTGAACCATTGATTCGGCGTAGCGATGACAATGCGATAGCATTAAAAAAACGTTTAGATGCGTATCATCAACAAACGAAACCGTTAGCCGATTACTATGCTCAACGTGGTATACATTTTAAAATTGATGCAGCCAAATCGTCCAGTGAGGTATTTGCCAATATCGATGAAATGTTCACGGCTAAACGATCACAACGGTTAGGATATGCGTATGCCATATAATAAGGATGAAAGTCGAATTGAATTTTACTTTTAAGGGCGATTCGGTGTTGGAAATAATAATGCTCTAGTTGGATAATTCTTTTAAAAACAAAAATCAATAGATAAAAATATCAGCAACGGTTCCATATCTGGTGGTTTTTTTTATGCCTAAACACTTTTATTTTTAATAATTTAAAAAATTATTTTTGATAGAGGAATTGCAATAAATCGTTTTTTTTTAGTAAATATGCCAACAGATTTTGTAGTTAAATATAATTGTTTTATCTGTAAATCTAGGAAAATGCACTAAATTTAAATAATTGAAATAACTTTTCTCGTAAAAAATGTTGTAAATAAAATAAGGAAATATTTTAAAAGAGAATTATACGGAAAACCAATGTTTTTAGCTGCAGTCGCAGAATAACTATGATTTTTAATTATTCTAGAGATAAGCTTTCTTCTAGTTGTCTTCTAGGAATTCACCCTGCCGGACTTTCGTTTGGATGAAAATAGTGTTTTAATTTAAGTATTTCTTTTATCCTGATAATCTATTATAAATATTGTCAAATTTCTATGAATTCTATCGATGGAGGAAAGAAATTTAAAACTAGACAAATAATTACTTCTAAAGTTACGAAATTTATAGAAAACAATTGATCGAAACTTTCGATAAGTTGGCAAAAACAATTTTTTTAATTGATTTTTACATCGTTTTAAAAATATAATTTGATCGATAACCCTTTAAGGTATTTATGCATCTCGACTATGTCATCCCCTAAATGGATCGGAAGTAATGATTTTAAATTTTTTAATTTCCTAGGAAATTAAATATAAATTTTACTAAAAGCTGTGATGTGATAAATATACTTTTAATTTTTAATGAATAAAAAATTAATTGTATATTTTTTTTTTGAAAATAAGTTCAATAACTTATTAGATGGTTAAAAAAGACCATTTAGATATATTTTTTAGGGGAAAAAAGCTTACATTGGCTGAGGTGATTGAGGAAGGAACTCGAAAAATACGATGGGAGCGTTGATATTGAGGAAAATATTTATGTATAACCTCCAGAGGATACTGGAGCTTCGAAGAATCAGGCAATGAATTAGCGAAAAGAACAGGGTATAAAATTGACATACGGGGGAAAAAGTGGTATATGCCGATTGCTATATAGACTCGATGCTTCTCTATCATGGGTGTAAAATCAATGGTCCTTCAAATAGATCAATTAAATTTCAGAATTTTGGTTACACAATCTTTGTGTAAGACGTATGGGGTACCGCCAATTTTATATAAAGTAACGTTTATTGATCCCGCCCGCTTACAAGGACAACATTTAATAATTTCAGGGCAACCACGGAAAACTTGTACAAATTGGCAAAACTCATACAACAAAAATCTGGATAATTGCTTCGTAAATTACCATTCCCAACAATAATACCACATTTTATTTTAGTAACACGAATTGTGCAATTTGCACAAGTTATCTGTAGTGGGCATATTTCAAGGTAAACTGCTCTACTACTGCTACTATATAGTACGTTTTATACGAAGATCATATCAATAAAGATAATTATTAACAGATTTATTTAATACGTTTGTACTTTTTAATTTTTGTAAAATAAATTATGTTGAATTTTATAAAAATACCTTTCATATCCCAAATGGCCTTTTTAGGTCATACCCATATTGGCAACACTACTTGCTAGATATTTTTTATATTATTTGTCCTAGAAGTAAAAGGTTTCGAGAGGAGTCTACGAAAGGAATTAAAAAAAATCAAAGCTCTTAATTTCGTGGCTAAGTTAATGATTGTAAGTAAATGATTGATAATAAATGCTTTATGATTCTCAACTTTAGTATAAACCAGACTATTGACGGCAGAACCGTAGAAAACCTATTTGCCGATAAGTTATACTATACTGAAGATATGGATAGAACTTCGGATTACCAAGTTTAATTATTGGCAATAAATACGATTTAGCTGGCTCATTTGTACAGGTGTACCATTCCTAGTAAATATTCTGAGAAATTGAAGAAAACTGTTTGAAATTCCGTTTGTTGAACAGAAATTCTTAAGGTACTATTCTACTTTGAGTTACGAACAAAACGCTGTTTTTCAAAAATTTATTTCTCGTTTATTACTGC
>JANTOP010021937.1:0-13014 GCA_027564815.1 Symmerus nobilis | reverse complement strand
AAAAAAACGCAGATAGCGCATGTATAATTTCTGGATATTCGGATCATTTTACATCTTTTGTCCGAGCTGAGGTATGACTGATAATTTATAAATGAATATAATATTTGCTAAGATGAAATAGATGAAAGATCACCCTATTATGGGTGATTATATGTTCATTTTATTCTGTAATATGACGTTTGTCCCAAAAGTTAGTTTGCCCAAAAATCAATTGGCCTACGATTAACCTTCAGTGCTTTTCCTATCACTGAGTGGTTCTTAGTTTTGGGTCAAATGACGTTTGGGGTAAATTTCATACCAACATTTTTTTCCTTTTCAAAATGCTGATAATCGAAGGGAAATGCTTCAATTCCTAGTTTGCTTTCAGTCTAGTTCGGTTTGCCCCCCCCCCCCTCCCCCTAGAGGAATGTTTTTCAGAGTTCCAGGTGCTATCCATCATGCTAGGTGGATGACCAAAGCAATTTGTTGCTTTAAAATATTTTTGTTTCGTGAGGAGCTCTGTTTGGGATATGAATATATTGTAATTCGAGACATTTGGATTTTTTTAGCCCAATGTTCAAGCCTGGACGTTGGCCCTTATGCTGCAGAAGCACCTTGCCAATATTTAAAATTTATCCAAAATTTTCATGCTTACGCGTTAGGCTGCAATGCCATTTTTAATAGTAAAACATCAGTAGACATAAGAAGGCGAATGTTACATGCCCTAAAATATAATGAGACTTTCGAAGAACCTATAAAAAAATGTGCAATGGTACCGAAAAATGTGGCAAATTCATAAATCAGTGGATCGAAAACTTCATTTCTAAAGGATCCTTAAAACTTTTTGATAGACTTCCATTGCCAACAGAATTCTTTGACAAGAACCCTGCTACGTGGGAACATTCAGAAGAAAATTCAGCTCCTTCAGCTCAAGAAGACTGAAAGTTGTTAATGATGTTGCACAACGAGGAGTTACACTCATGCAGGTTTATAATCAAGTTCGCACAAAAAACGAGGAAGAAAGACAATTTATACTTCAAATCCGTTACGGACTATTTCTCAGACAGAGGCGCCAATTGGGGGGGGGGAGAGGGGGGCTGCTATATTTGATAATTTCAAGTGACCCACTTGAGTTCTGAAAAGAAAGTGTTATATATAAACAGACAAAAATGACAATTGACCTGACGCCAATTATAAAATACTCGATATATTATCTTGCCATAGATCAAATTTGAGTTTTTACCAACACCATTGGATAATGAATAAAATTCTGAAGAGACCGCAGGAAAAATCACTGAAAAATGTCTTAAATTGGCAAAGTTATGGCGTCTTGAATTTTATAGTTGAAAAATGATAGTTTTGAGATAATTAATTGAGGTTAAAATTTGGCAATATTTTTTACTTGTTTCTATCAGTAGCGTGCAGACTAATGCGCAGAACGCGCAGAGCACACTTGAAATATGATCCAATTTCTCATGTCAAATTAATTTTCAATTAAAAAAAAATCATCCAAAAACTGACTGACTGAATTTTAATAGAATTGTTACATTTTCTCGAGATTTATTGATTTTCTCAAAATTTCCCGAAATTTTCTTAATTTTTATTTAACTTTCAACGTTCCGAGTGTTTTAGTTGAATATTTCGACTTCAAATTTTGATGAAATTTCGCCTAACATTTTCTAATTAATAGTTCTGAAATTTTTTGAAATCTGGAATATAGATACATTTGAAATTTAAAGCTTTCTTTGAGCTTTCAAATTTCTAAAGCTTTTTGAGGAAAATTCGATTTAAAATTTCAATAATCGCGTGGGAAATAGATTCCAAATAAATTAAATAAAATTTGTATTAAAAGCTCTCAGTGAATTTGGCGTCTTCAATAAAGCTTTTTTCAATACATTTAAAATATCGTTGCAGAAAAATTATTTGGCAGAAAAATAAATTCCAAACCTAAGCTTTATTCGACCTTTTCCGATTTTGAAAAGCTTCTGAAGGAACATTTCCAATTTGATTAAAATTTCAGTAATCCAATGAAAAGTAGAATCCCAAATAAATAAAAATAAAATTTGTATCAAAAGCTTTCAATGAATTTTGGTGACTTTAAGTGAGCTTTTTAGAGAAAATATGAAATTTCGATATAGTAAGATAATTGATAGAAAAATAGTTTTCAACACATATAAAATTACATCCGCCGCGTTAAGCTCTTTTGAGCTTTCAAATTTTTCTAAAGCTTTTGGGGAAACTTTAATAATAAAATAATGTTTGAACTTGAAAGTTTTTATCAAGTGATTTATCAAAATTAATAAACAATTAATCACCAAATTTTGGGATGAACTGGGACGTGCTATTCATACGACTACTTTACCGAAAATTGGTTATAATTTCCTGGGAAATTTAAAATTTTAAACTTCACTTAGACTTAGAGCATACTTAGAGGATGGTTTAGTAGAGGTAATGAGATAAAAACGTTAAAGGGTTATGTAGCAAAGTTCTTATTTTCAAGTAACTTTATAAAATTATCATTTATTTCATCGGGTTCATTTCATTATACATTAATTAGTAATACCTCGTGGGAAAACTTTCTGCAAATAGCGTCCTCGCCATTGAAAGTGCATTTAATAAGTACAAAACAAAATGCAGTGAAACTAATAAAGGTGGTTCTTCAAAATTCTGCACATCTTATGGAGATACTGACCGCACACCACTGGTTTCTATGCCAATTTTTCTTAGGATTGGGGGGGGGGGGCACAAATGCTCTTTGTGTTTTTTTTACAAGCACATTGCCTAATAGTCCTAATACAGTGTTCATGTGCACACATTTTCCTCATGAGATTTACATTGGCAAGTTTACGTATTTTTTGTTCCTTGGGTACAGGTTTGGAAAAATAGCTTTTTATGCTATCTAGCGTCTAAAATTTAAAGTTATTTCACTTGTTAATTGATCTTGAGGTATGTAGGGAGCGTGTGGCGTCAAAACCCCAAAACATGAAATGTTGACCTAAACTCATGTTTTGTTTTGTCTGAAAATTCTACTCTGGTAAGATAAGGTCCTTTTGTCACATCACATATGTATATCTACTTCAGTGGCGTGCAGTATAATTTAAGGCGCAGAGCACACCTGAAATATCAACAAAAGCGAAATCAATTTTTATTGCTGCAAATTTCTAACTCAAATTATTTTATTTAATAACGTGAAAAATGTGATATTTTGTTAAAGGATCGTATCTAGATAGAAAATAAATTTTAAAACGTTAACAAATTAAATTCGATACTTAAAGCTTTCATTATGCTTTTAATAGCTTGATTAAGCTTTCTCCCAAAAATTCCAAATTTCATTTAAATTTAATGAATCGCATAAAAATTCGATACCAAATTATTCAAAATAACATTTTAATTTTAAGCTTTCAATGAGCTTTCGGGGTTTTAATAGCTTTATTTTGGAAAACATTCAAATTGCGTTAAAGGATCGTTGTTTGGATAGAAAATTGATTCTAAATCGCAAAAAATAAGGCTCGGAAAACTAAGCTTTCTGGGAGCTTTTAAGTTTTTGTCGAGCTTGTGAACGAATGTTTAGTTTTGATATTTTTGTATTTCTCCTCAGCTAATTTAGAAGCTTCCTGCTTCATTAGATTTTTTTGGATGTGAATAAAATAATTAGGAAATCGGGATCAAATGTTGCGATGTCCGATATTCTAGTTTCTCGGTACGAACTCTTACGAATTTCTGACTTTTCTGAAATATTTAATTTTTGTATTTTTATCTAACTGTTAAAACAACTTTCTGCGTTTTTACATTTTTTCCGGCCGAAGAAATCTGAACACAAATTCTGCACATCTTATGGAGACGTTTAACGCACTTTAATAATTTTATCCCGCCTCTAAGCAGGGAAGGATTTAGGGGTATCATATTCACCAAAAAAGACTGTTTTAAAAATGAAAATACCAATGACCCGACACGTCTTCTTAATACTCACATTTTGACCCGCAGCCTAGAAAGGTTGCCGACCCTTGTTGTAGAGTATACATTGTCAAATTTTAAAATATTGTTTCTAGGAAGCCTACTGAGGATTAAAAAAACCTATAAAAAATTGATTGAAATGAATCATTCCCTCAGAATTTGGGTGCGGAGAGTGATGAACAAGGTGAAGACTTATGAAGACTTGGGACGATTGCTGGATGCAAATTTGCGATGTATTTTCGAATTGAATCATGAATATATGAAAATATAGAAATTAATACCTTTTTCCACTCATTTTTGAATAACTTTGAGTACCTACATTTTTTCCTGATTTGAGAAAATTTATAGTTTAAATTTTCGATAAAGAATGTTTCATCCCAAGACTTAAAAATATGAAAAAAAAACTTTTGGAGCTAAGTAAAACCAAAGGAAATTTAGTGACTTTTAAACAAAGCAGAGATAATGACTTTTTGGAACTTTGATCGCCTGTAATTCCAAAAAGTCTTATCCGATGCGCATAAGCAGCATACCGTTAGAAAGAGGACAAAATAGTACTTGTACTATATACAAATCGGATCAAAGTTGGTAGGGATAGGAGCAAATAACTGAAGAAAGTCCGAATAAATGTGTTTCTTGAGCGTACATCTACATCCCAAAATATATAGAAAAAAATCTATGAGAAACCAGCTCTTTTTGGTGTAAACTAGTGCAATCGGCTTCGAAATTCGAGATTGTAGAACGTTGTCTCTGTCTCTGTCGAAAGGTTTGTCACGCACGGTGCTTGGAACGGGCATTAGAGAAATTTACAAAGAACATATCAGAAAGGCGGGCAACTAGGAATAGTTACGCGGTCGACGCTTTGGCCACCCCCGGTATAAATCAATACCGTCAATTTTCCAATTTTGTAGAAATTTTAAAATTTTAATGGGATTTTCCTATGTCCTAATTTCTGCAACCAAATCTTAGATATTTGTAGGACATTTTTTAGAGAAATGTTCAAAATTTCTTAAATAGGGGAAGTGGGGGCGAAGTGACGATAGGGGCGAAGCGACGAATGTGAAATTTCTCGAAAACGGTGACACTGAATTCTTAAAAGTCATTGTCATTATTGTTGCACCATTTTATCCTTCATATTTGGTGGCATGGCATTCATATGTTTTTGACCTTTGGGTATTTGATTTGTTGAGCCCAGAGGATCTCAAAATGTTCCACAAATTCGTTATTTCGCGCAATTGAATGTACGTGTTTTGTATAGTTGATTTTCAGTACTTTCGTGGAAAATATACAATTTTGGGGTTTTTCTTTTTTTAATTCAGATATCGAATTTTGATGTTCAACTTACACCTGGGGGCGAAGCGACGAATTTTTGGTGGGGCAAAGCGACGAACCCGCATTTCCTAGTATTTATCTCTATTTTGATTCAATTATCTCAAATATATGTAAGTAATTACACATAATCTTTTATTTTAAATGTGTTTTATATTTATGAATAAATGAACTTAAGGGGAGATCCAACCCAAAATTTAGCAAAAATTCAAAAAAACTGGAAAACATTTGTATTATATATTTTGAATTTTTGAACTGTCTTCTTTCACGTGATGTAATATAAATTTAAAAATCGACTAGAAACCCGTTCAATTGTAGAATTTAAGACGCCGAATTAGGACTGAATATCCATACCATTCTAGGATTTTAAATTTTGATAAACTTTTTTTTTAGGTTAGGTTGTTTAGGTTTCTTAAAAATGTTGAGCCTTCAATTTTTGTTTTGTGTTCGGATATTGAGGGGAAAGTATTAAATTATAAATTAAATTTCTGGAGGGGCCTCCAAAAATACGGGTTTTAATTTTCTTTGATAGAGGGGTCCAAAAAAATTTTGACACTCCATTTTCCAAAAAATGTTCGAAAGAGAATTTTCGAATTTTTTCGAAAGAGGAGTAAAAAAAAAATTGTTATTCCCAAATCCTTTTTATTGTCTCATTGTTTGAAAAGTCAAACTAATCATATTATTTTTAAGGGAAAATACGGTACTCTCTAAACCAATAATTCCTTTCTAGCGGGGATTTTTAAAAAAATCGCGAAATTTCCCGGGAAGGACCCACTAGTATTTATCGAATAAATCGAATCTCGAATGAGGGATTGTCCATTTCGTGCTTTTAATGTAAGAAAATGATTTTGTAATATTAATAAATTAAATATATTTAACAACGACATTTTATTTAATTAATTATAATTACATTATATCGCATATTGGATTAAATTTTTGCATTCAAAAATGTGAATGAATGAAATTAAAAATTTGAAGTTATTAATTAAGTGCCTTAAATGTGCAATCAATCCGATCGATCAGCTAAATTAATTCATATTTTGTAAAAATGTGAATAATCGATAGACGATATTCACTATCTAAAATTGAATAATAAATTAAATAATTGCAGAATTAAAAGTATGAAATTAATTTCAATTTTACCGATGAAAATGTCATCAAACTTAATGGGAACATTTTTCCAACCGTAATTCCGATCGGTTTCTTTAATCTCTCCATGAAAAGTATTACCAGAATGCGATATTTTCTCGATGGTACCAATTCCCAATTTGAATCATAAAGATGAAATAAAAGCGATTCACTTTTCGCAATAATATGATTTCCGACATAGCAGGGAATAAAAATTTGCATAAGTAGAGCGAGAGATGCACAAAGGAATCCGTTGTATTTAATGAAATCATCTAATGGGGATACCTGCAGGAAAACAATGGAATTATAAATTGAATTTGAATTTTATAAGAAATCCTGCTCACCATACTTAAACAGTAGGCCGATGTACAAATTGATATACAACTGATAGCTAGTTGTCCGGAAAATGCTACGGAAAATAAATCTCCCAAACTGCCTGCAAATTCTACAATATTCTGATGACATTTTATAATATCAATAAGTCTCCTTCTACTTTCTTCCCCCGAATTACTTCGACCCAAATTTTTTAGTCGACCACCTAAAATTTCAATTTGGGTGGCTATTATCCACATAATCGATGGTGGATATAAATCTACGGTAAGGAGACCGAAATTAAAAATGAAACCACCTACAGCCTGATAAGCCCATAAAACATAATAGTTTGTTCGATTCTTGTGCCAATCTATTGGATACCATGCCGGAAATAAAAGTTTCGCTGCCATTAAGGAACTGAAACCTATAAAAATTCCAGAAAATGAGCAAATGGCAACAAAATAGACAGCCATTATTTTCAACGATTTCATGCGTTTCTGAAATAATTTCCTTTCCCAATCATCACCATCTTCCATATTCAATTTAAACTTCTTAACGATGCAATAAAGTTCTTGGATTTTCTTATTTCGATATAAAATATTACAATATTTAATTACTAGAGCAAAAAATGTTAATGTAACGTACATGGAATCGGTTAAATCCTCTACATTTTCCACAAAAAATACCAAATAAATTAACAGAAAAAATTCATAAGCAAGAGAAAATACGATGTTAAGGCACACTGAGTAAATCATGTAGATTTTAGCATCTGTTCCACGATACCATAGCCCAAGAATTCTTAAAACAATTATTAACCATCGTATGAAGCTAATATCTTCGTCGGGTATATCAATTAATCTGGTTGCCATTGCGAATCTTCGACTTTATTCTTTAAAATGACTACCATTTGATTGTCCAAGTTTCTTTTATAGGCGAAATTTGTTATGAATTTTAACTTCGCTACTATCGCTACTACCCCAACTTAATGTAATTTATTTAATTTTATTTAATTATAGGTAGTTGAGTGAAACAGCACTTATCCATATTAATATATACTTGGACGTACTTATCATTTCCTTTTTCCTAATAATTAAGGAAGTAAGAAATTTGAAAATTTGCTATTACATAATTTCATTGATCGAAGTTTAGGAGGCACAATTTAAATTTCTTCAATTTTGTTCAATTAAAAAAATATTTTCTTTTGATATCCTAAAAATTGGTCAATGAAAATTAGTTCAGCTATCTACTCGGGTATTCCCCCTTAATTAATGGCACGTATTACGCTGTATAGAGATAGTACTAGCATATCGAAATGAATATTTCTAAGTAATATTGGTTTCCTTCCAGGTTAAACTTAACCCGAATTAATGCCATGCCATATGGCAACACTGATGTTGAGCTTCAAAATTATTATAGGACCCATTTTATATGGTTCCCATATCCATTAGGTTAAAAGAAATTCAAAAATAATGTTCGGGGTTAATCCGGGTTAATTGAATAATAATTGTGACGTGTCGGGACAAAAGGGACCTTATCTTGCCAGAGTAAAATTTTAAGTACAGGACAATAACATGAGTTTAGGTCAAAATCTCATGTCTTGGGTTTTTGACACCAAACGCTACCGTACATATCTCAAGATCAATTAAGCCAAGTCCAAGTCAAGGCTTGGATTAAGCATTCTAGTAATTAGATTGGCATATAATTAAATTCCAATAATTATTATTCAAATCGAAACTATGAATTTCTCGTTCTAACCATTCAATTGGAAGCTATCCATATATCTACCAATTAAATATATTCTTCAGAAAATTCGATCAATTAAATTAAAAGCTCCGTATGGAAATAATTCATGAAGGAATCAGATCCTTGCAAAAATTATTTATTATAAAATATGGCGTTTTAAACCAAACCCATATAATGAGCGGGAGTATAATTTTAATATTTATGTCGTCCTTTATTTCAAGGAAACATGCAGTCTTCTCTTTTGATCTAATAAATTTAAAATTAGTATAATTCAGAATTTAATTATATATATCCTTCATACTTATAAACAATAAATAATCACCTTTACAATATGTCCTAAATACTTATATTTTCTATTGCCAATTAAGTAAATTGGAGTAGCTTGGAAATTTATCAGATGGTAAATTGTAGAGTTAGAATAAACTAGGACTAACTACTAATTAACTTTCGTGTTTTGGGGTTTAAGTGTAAATAATTTTTTAACCCGGAAACCTTGAAATAAGTTTCTACTTTACGGCAACTACTATCCAGAAAAATTAGGTCCAGCCCAATTACGCCAAATTGTCTTAACAAAATTTTCAATTCATTATTTGATTTCCCGATTAGAAGGAGAATTATCGGAAAGTATTCTATGTTCTACAGGAGAGCTTGTAATTCGGTCAAATAATTTTTTTCTATCAAAACCCAGAAATTAATTCTTAGCTAAGATCATTTTCTATCTAGAAAAATTTGGCTCCGCCAAATTAGGCCAACTTTTCTTAACAAAATTTTTATTTCATAAATTGATTTCACAATTTACAAGGAGAATTATCGGAATGTAATAAATGTTCCGAGGGTGGCCACATAATTGGCTCAAATAATTTTTTTTCATAAATAAACTAATAAATTAAATTAGGCTCGCAGCCATAAATTTGAATATCGGCCATCTCGGCCGATATGATCCGAATTTCCCGATAATTTTCTTCGGATTCAAAAAAAAATATAATGATCATGGAGGTTTATAAATTAGTTGAAGAAAAATACAGAAATATCTAAAAACTAAACTTAACGTGAAAAAGCTCTACAGAAACTTAAAAGCTCCCAGGAAGCTTTATTCTCTAACCTTGTTTTCTACGCTTTTAAATTTATTTTCTATCCATATAACAATACTTTAACGATATTAAAAAATTTTCCCAAAAAAAAAGCTTTAAACATCTGGAAAGCTCATTGAAAGCTTAAAATTAAAATATTATTTTATATAATTAAAATCTCAATTTTTTTCGATTCATTCATTAATGCAATTCCTGAACCGATTTTCCGATTATTTCGGTATATCACCCGGCGAATATGGAATATCAAATAGAGAAAAATGTCTTAACCCGAATTGAATCCGTGTTGCCATATGGCAACGCCTAAGGCAACGCCTATTTTTGTGTAAACTGTGCATGAGCTAGATGGGACATTGTCTATGTCATCATCATCATCATCTATACCTCTTACTCCTCGAGGGAGCATAGGTGCTTCCATTTGGAGGTTTCTTTGACTTATTAGGCGATTATTTAACGATTGAGGCTAGGTAGTCAATCTAGCGCTCAACCGTATTTGTTCTTTCTTTATTTTGGTCATTAAATCCATTGCTTTTGACCAATTACATATTTAATAGCAATGGATTGTGTATTGTTTTTGATGATACCCCCAATACACAAGGAGTCTCAGTATAAGAATAATTAGCGAATCCTATCAAAAATAAAAATATTAAAATATTTACCTCTCCACATAGTTAAATTAGGCTCGCACCCAGAATTAAATAACCCGATAATTTTCTTTGGATTCAAAAAAAATATTATGATCAGGGAGGTTAAAAAAATTATTTGAAGAAAAATGCAGAGATATCAAAACTAAACTTTTCGTGCAAAAGCTCTACAGAAACTTAAAAGCTTCCAGGAAGCTTTAATTCTCGAACCTTATTTTCTACGCTTTCTATCCAAATAACAACCCTTTAATGATATTACAAATTTTCCCAAAAAAAAGCTTCAAAAATCTGGAAAGCTCATTGAAAGCTTAAAATTAAAATGTTATTTTGTATAATTAAAATCTCAATTTTATTCGATTTATTCATTAATGCAACTCCTGAACCAATTATCCGATTGTTTCGGTATATCGCTCGGCGAACATGGAATATCAAATCGAGAGAAAAGTATTAATATCGAAATTTGGTGTAATTTTAAAATTAAAATTCCCAGACCAATCCTGTTTAAGGACTTGAAGCATTATCCTTTTATTGAACAGATGTCAATTGAAATAAAATCTGAAATGTCCCTTAAAAGCTTTTGATTAATTTGAAAGCTCCAAGAAAGCTTTAATTTTCAGTTAAAAGTTTAAACGTATAGAAATCCATTTTCCAGTCAAATAATTTCCTTGAAATGAAATTTAAAATTTTCTCAGAAAAGCTCAATTAAAATCACCAAAGTTTACAATGAGCTTTTGATACAAATTATATTTTGTTTACTTGGAATCAACTTTTAATTCTATTAATTAAATTTTAATGAAATCTAGAATTTTTCACCAAAAGCTTTTCAAAATCGGATAAGCTCAAAGAAATCTGCAAGCATGAAATTCAATTTAATACGTTTTGAAATCATTTTTCTGCCAAATAATTTTCCTGAAAGTTCACTGAGAGCTTTCAATACAAATTACATTTCGTTTGCTTGGAACCTACTTTTTATCCGAGTTATGAAATTTTAATCAAATTTGAAAACTGTTCTTAAGAGATTTCCGATATCGGAAAAGCTCTGATAACAATATTATGAAAATCGCATAATTTCAATAAAAATTGAATAATTGTTTCAACACAATAGAATAGGTATAGAATTTAAATAGATTCAGTTTAGATAAAATTTGATTGTATTTTCGAAAATTGAAGGGATTTTAGAGAGATTTTAGAATTTTCATTAAATTTCTGATTTTTAAATGAATATCGAATAATCCATTTAAAAATTCATTAATTCAGGTAAATTCTCAAAATTAATTCAATTTATCCATTTTTTTTTTAAATTTGAATCTAATTTCCCAAATATCCCAATTTTGTGCAATTCGCTCTAATTCGAATTTCTATCCTTAAAAAACTATTATGTTTATAGCGTTCAAAAAATAATTTTGGGAGCTTAGAAAAATAATCAAGATGTAATATATTTCCCTTTAAAATTTAGTTATCGGATTAAAAACCAACAATTTTGAAAAAATTTTGAGAATTTAGTAAAAATCAAGAAATTTCAAGAAAAAATGGGAATTTAAGAAATTTTGAATATTTCTTTAAAAGTTCTAATAAAAATTCCATAAAATTCCAGTAAAGCCCATATCTCAATAATCGACAAGAAGTTAAATGAAATTTCCAATTCCGTTATTAAAAATTGGCTCAATATCTGTTTAAAAGTCAGAAAATTTGTAACAATCATGGATAAATTACACCATCATTAGTGGCAAAGATGGGAGGCCCCAATATGAACCAAATCATTTTGATCAATACATCATCATTCATCAATCAGTGTGCTTTATCACACTGTAAATTAATTCTGAATGCCCTTGACAGACTAAAATTTTTCTGTACATTTTATTGAACAATATCGAAAAAAATTTGCAAAAAGGAACCAAAAAAAAATTTTTTTTGCAAAAGAAATTTTTCAAAAATAATTTCCAAAATATTTCGGGAAAAAAATGTGATAACAAATTTATAAAGTAGAATTTAGTATCTGTTTTACGATACCATAGCCCAAGAATTCTTAAAAAAATTATTAACCATCGTGTGAAACTCATATCTTCCTCGGGTATATCAATTAATTTGGTTGCCATTGTGAATCTTCGACTTTATTCTTTAAAATGACTACCATTTGATTGTCCAAGTTTCTTTATAGGCAAAATTTGTTATGAATGTTTAACATCGCTACTATCGTTACCCTAACTGAAACCAATTTATTTAATTTTATTTAATTGTAGGTAATTTTGACCATGCATAGGTGCGGTACCTTGGGTGAGATAAAGAAATCCTAAGAAAATTCATCATTCTTAAAAAGCATATATTAGAAATAATTGTCCGCTTCGTGGCCTTAGTATAAGTGTAGCTATGAATTTCTCGTATTAACCATTCAATTGTAAGCTATCCTTATACCTACCAATTAAATATATTCATTACAAAATTTGATCAATTAAATTGAAAGCTCCGTATTGAAATATGTCATGAATCCGATCCTTACAAAAATATCAATAATAAAATTATTCATTTTAAAATGTAGCGTTTGAAACCAAACCCATATAATGATCGGAATATAATTATAATTATTATGCCGTCCTTTATTTCAAGGAAACATGCAGTCTTATCTTTCGATCTAAAATTAAAATTAGAATAATTCAGAAATTAATTATATATCCTTTATACTTATAAACAATGAATAATATACAATATGTCCTAAATACTTATATTTTCTATCGACAATTAAGTAAATGGGGTATAATTGAATACACACTTGAGCATAAAGAAGTGGCATTGGCGGGCTTTATAGATATAGAGGGAGCCTTCAATAATACTTCTTATGACTC
>JANTOP010021926.1:0-13015 GCA_027564815.1 Symmerus nobilis | reverse complement strand
CAACTTTCTACTCTTGACTTATTTCTGAAAAAATTCTCGCAGCCGAGATAATAAAGCTTTTTTCGATTTTTTAGGTAGTTCTCGAAACCTCAAGTGCGATGCGGAGCCCGGAAACGAAATATAAAAAAAAAAAATCTCCAAAATTTTAGTTTTTTCATTTTGCAACTTTTGCACCCTGTCGGTAAAGCGATATCTGAAATTTCCAAAATCGACCCATCCTATTGCACAAGTGCTATAAGTGGGCTCAGTTCCTATTACAGACACTCTAAGATGCGAGATTAAAACATTATTATTAACCTTAAGAAATCGTAATATAAATAATAATATTATTAATTTTTATTCCATTTTATTTTTCTACATTAAATACAACTAAAAATTCAAAATTATTTAATTTTCAAAATTCATTTCTAAAATACGTAAAATTATAAAAGAATTTCAAAAATTACTATGAATCTTAAAATTATTTCTAAATAAATTCTCTTTTATATTATACTTCCTGCTATATTACCAGACACCTTGTCTTATTTTAAACCCTTACAATTCTCATTACATTCCTACATCCTACTACAATTCGATTAGTATTAGTAACTACTTAGTATTAAAATATTTAAGCATTAAGCATTTATATATTTATGATATATTGTGATGTAGTGAAGTGAATCAGAAAACATTCTGTATGTCAATTTTAGATCAATTTTTTTTCTGACCAACAAATTGATGGATATGTTGCTGTTTTAAAATTTATAAATAAAATACTACCGTAAACTACTAAAATAAATAGTAAGTATACAAGTATATGAGAGATAAGATTAAGAAAAAGAAAACAAGCATCGTGAAAAACTAATAATAATTTTAAAGTGAGTCAATTTTAAAATTATTATTGTTTTTGGCGAATAATCGCATTGTACTTAACGTTATAGTACATGTTGGTAGTTAAGTTAAGTATAGTTCGATTTTTTGGCACGTTACACCTATCAGCAAGTCTGTCCGGATATTCGACTCGATAATGGATTTTTTTTTCTTTCGTATTGCTTGTAAAATTTTTGTGACGTTGCCTACCTGTCTTCAAATCGAATGAGATATTTTTATCTACAAATTGATAGGAAGGCGAAGATGAGACCGAAATGATTAAAATGATTTATACTCTATTTTCAGAATTAATTAGCATTTTATTTATTTTTTTTTTTAAATTATAATATTGCATTTAAATATACATATATTTTTTTTGACATGTTGATGGTTGAACGATGTGTTAATCCTAACATCTATGTGTTAATTTGTTGGATTGCAAATTTAGAGGAAAATTTGTGAATGAAAGCAAAACCTTTAATAAATTTTTTTTCTTACATTTTCTTATATTTATTGTATTTCGGTTATATTATTGCGCTATTTTAAGACCACCCTATTAAATAAAATAGGAATTTGAAATCGATAATCTTTAAAGCGATTTCCAAAGGTTTTTGATTCCTCTTTGAAAGCTTTCCGATGCGATGTGTATTTTAAATGGAAAGCTTTCTATGAAGGGTGTACCAAGATATAATCACTACTCAAATCTCAATCCCTGAAAAGAAATTCACAATTAGACATGAAAAATTTCGAAAATGAATTATACTTTGTTCCTTGTATAATGTAACCCGAACTTATATGCCAATTCGTATAGAATTATTAAAAAAATTCCCAATCAACTTAAAACAAAATTCATTTGGATAATTTTACAATTTTTATCCATTTACGTTGTCAGGATGACATAAAAAAAATAAAAGGGCAAACTTAGCCACTCCAATAAATAATAACTTCGAAATTTGGCAAAGTTACCACGCATCTAAAATTTTGCAAAAAAATTAATTTCTAACGATGATGTTTTTAGGAAGAAAAATCCAAAAAAAAACATAAAAATATCAATTTATTTCAAACTTTCGCTGCCATAGAAAAATTCATATAAAATTATTTGAGAATTTTCCTTCAAAATTCTTGCCAAAAAATAATTTTTTCAATTATATCCCGAAAATATCCCGAAAAAATGTACTCTAAAATTACATAAAATGGGATTCAACGCTAGCGTTTGTTTGGTTATGTCGCTAGTTTCTGTCATAATTTGCTGTCTGTCCTAAATTATTCGTCATTTTTCTATGATGGAGCATAATTTGGGTCCATTTTCTTAGATCTTTAACTTCCTATTTGAAAAATCCTTAAGTATATGAAATATTTCTATACATGGAAATTAAGTCTAACTTTTTGTAAATTAAACAAATTATAATCTTTTGTTCCCTTGCTAATCACGCTAATCAGCTTCTGAATTTAAATATCCAACACTTTCTTAAGGAGGGCATATAACCTTAAATAGGGATCGAATGGTGCCACGTTCTGGAAAATCTACTCTAAGTTTCAGAAATCTAGCTAAAGAAATAAATTAAATCAGTGTCGATTTTTTGGAAATATTTGTTCCATGATTTCCTAGCTGTATCTTTAGGTTTTATTTTCCATAATCAGATTTTCCACTTACCGAAGAAAATTTGCCGGAAATTAAAAATTGCTCGTGATACAGTCGTAGAACTTCTATAAAATCGAAGATTTTTATCCAAAATAGAAAAAAAATGTTTAGTTAGTTTTTCAAAAAAATTTTTTAACAAAATCTATTTGTTAATTATTTAAAAATATTTTGGAATCGTTGCATTGGTTGCATTAGTAATTTTTTGAAAAAATTATTTTCTTTAAAATTCTTAGAAAATTCTTGAACGAAAATCGATCGAATTAATTAGTTTTTTTACAAGTCGACTTTTGGTAGGTTTTTAAAAATATATGTTGGGAAGCGACCCCCTGACTTCAAGGTATTGATGGATCACCCAACTCATTTCCTATTCAAATCTCTTTCCAAATTTAAAAATATTAAGTTTTCCGGAAAATTCTAAGCATAAAACCGTTAAGATCTCAGGGGAAACCTCCGTAATAATCGAATGAAATTATACTTGCATTTAATACATAAGAATCCGTAAAATCTCCCATTATAATATCCTGTTACACTAATTAAAAAATAGTATTACATATTACTATTAGAGAATATTGGGTCAGTAATAGAATTCGGAATCATTTTTCGCTTCTGTAAGTTCTAACAAAATAAAATTTGTACAGAATTGCCAACAAAATTAAAATTAAAAATGGGGGCAAAGGGACGGAAACTGACACGATAACTGAAATATATTGGAAATGAATTGAGAAGAGATGGGGATTTTAATAATTAAAATTAAATTTCAATAATAAAAGTAAAATTTGTAGGAGAGTTATAAAAATTAAAATAATCAAAATAAGTAAAATATTTTGAGGAAAAATCTTGGAAAATTTCTTTAAAAAGAATTAACAGAATTAGAAGCCATAAAAAAAATATACAAAAAAGAGAAAAAGTTAAGGACAATCATACGATACTAAAGAAGATTGTAAAATTATTTGGACTAACAAAGGCTTCTACTACAGCTGTTCGATTATATAAAAGTAATGTAAAATATCTATTCATAAATATGCCCGTATGTCCATCAGAGGAGCCAATTGGGGCTGTGCCCCAACCCCAAGACTTTGAATATTGAAAAAAGCTTTTTTTACCAAAATTAAACAAATATATGGAATATTTGTGTCTATTATTCGTTCGCCCCCGCCCCCACAAGGATTTCTTTGCCCCCCTCCCAAATTTCTTGAATTGGCGCCACTGATGCCCAATAATTAGATTTTTTTGGGAAAATCAACGATTTGCTTGCAATTCTCATTACATTTGGGACCGCTCTGATGAAATACTAAATTTTCCAGAAAGTTTCTTCGAAACGGTGAAAATATAATGAAGTAGAATTATCCAAAAATAAAGAGATAATAAGGATTGATTTCTCAAAATTTTTTTACAATCAACCCCCTAATTTTCGAGGTAGTAAGATATATTTATTAAATTGTTTATTAATCAGAAAAATTCATATAATTTCCTGCCAAATTGAAAAATTTAAAAATTGCAGATATAGCCCATTTAAGGGATGACTTATTCGATCTAACTAACATAAAAACTTAAGGGATTATCCAACAAGTTATATTTTTAAATTGACGCCAAAAATATGAAAATTTCTAATCATTTGTGCATATCCTCCAGTCGTGTGCAGTATAATGCGCAAAAGGTGCAGGGCACACCTTCTCGATTTCCTCGATTACATTTTTCGACTTCCAGACTTTTTACCGAATTTTTGTCGACTATGTTGTACTTTACCTATATCGATACACATTTGAGGTATAATCTGCTTTGCCTCATAATAGACAGTCAACAGACATAAAACAATTAAGGCCTAACATAGCCTCTACTTCTCTACTTTACCCCAAGTTTCTCTAAATTATCGGAATTTTCCTAAAATTTGTCTTTTCCCCAATTTTGATTGGACTTCCCCCGACATTATCCTAAGATTTGTCCTGACATATCTCACATGTTATCGAAATTTAACCGAATTTTTCCCTACGGAATTATGTCGGCTTCTTATATTTCTTACAATCCTTGACAGAATTTTTTAATAGAAACGGTTAAACGGTAATCTAACTTAAACTAAATGGGGGAGGGAGGGAGGAAGGATAGTAGTTTTGACAGATCAATCTGATTATCCCATATTTGGATACATTTTCAAATTTAAAAATTTTAAATTTCTCGGGAAATTATGACCATTTTCCAAAAAAGTGTCAATTATTCATAAGGATTTTGTATCGACCCCATTCCATAATTTCTTCATACGACCCTTAGATTTATTTTTACGTAACCAGAATTCCCAGTTTCCAAAGAAAATTTCCTGGAAATTTAAGTTTTCTACAAGAGAGTCAAAAATATTTTAAGAATTTTTACGTAAGAAAAGCGAGAAAGTTGAAGAAAAAATTTTCTGAATAAAAACTCATCGCAAATAGCTTAGAAATAATCTCCGATCGTTAGATTAGAAAACGATTGGGAAAAATAATTTTCCTTAGAAAAAATTTCGATCAAAAATCGATGAATTTTATTGAATTTTGTACAAGGCGATTTTTAAGGGGATTTTAAACATATAAGTTGGTATGTCACCCCCTGATCTTAAGGTATGGATAAATAACGTAGGTTATCCCCTTTTGAATTCATATCGATCATTTCTAATATAAATGTCCCCGAAAATTATAGCAATTTCCCTGAAAATAACCGGTTTTTCTTTAAATAGAATTGTTCTACAATTTCTTGATTACGGAGAAAGTGACTGACCTGATCCTCCTAACTATTTTCAGATTTTATTCTTGTTATTTTCGAACCCACCTTGGAATTTTCGGATGCTTCCTATTTTCCGATAAATATTACCAAATTATTAATTTATTTTATTGCTAATAGGATAATATTTTTCGCCACAATAACCTCAATTTCCTGTGCAAACAAACTGAAAACAACAAATTATATAAGGAAAATTATGCTGCGAATGTGAATTAATCTAAGAACGTCCGAGTAGATTTTCAATTACAAATAATCGTAAGATACTTGAACGACAGTTAATTCCTTTCGATGAACTTTTCCTTAAAATATTTTGTTAAATTTAATTTCAAATCTAAAAGTCATTTATACCTTCAATGGGTTAACAAAAAAAATCCACAAATTTTCATTCATAAATTTCCATAAATAATGAAATGAAAATCATTCGACCGATATACAAGTGAGTAAATATGAAAACAGAACCCCGAAGGCGATACATCAGAGATTTTCCTTTTCCCCCATTATTTTATCCTCATTGCGCATACTGTGTATCAGATATTACCGGTCGATTTCCCCTAGAAAGAAAAGAAAATTCATTTGATGGATAATTTTCCTCTCTCTTGAAAGGCAACAATCCAACAAATTAAAATATATAAAAGAAAATCACAATCAAACTTTAGTATTTGGATTAGTTGGTAATTTGGAAATGATACGGTTCGGTTACTTTCAACTAAATTATTTGAAATTGAAGTGTTACTACCGAATGAATTTTCTTTTATAAAAAATTATTTTATGACTTAATTAAGTTAATTAAATTATTTAAGAAATAAATTTTATTTTTCTATCCAACCGGAAAATAAAATTTCATTTCAACGTTTCGTTCGAATTTCAACCTTGAAATTTAAATATTCCTATAAGTGTGTTACTATATGACATGAATATATTATCCAAATGCAGTCAGTTATTATTTATTCATAGTTTTATTATCGATTAATTTTTGCGCTCCTCAAACCGCTGGCGTGGGGCCGTTTCTTATAAATATAGATCAGCTTCAACCAGTATATTCTGCTCCCATACTTTATAGATTTTCCCATTCAATTCAACATTGGAAATTGTAATACGGGTGTGAAATGGGTGGAACGGTTAATGGGAAATAGGGCTTTTAAGGGGGATGTTTTTATTTTCATCCTTACAGAAGAGAATACATAAATTTACTGGTTTAATGGTGATGTAAGTTGCATAATTTTTTTTTTGTAGTAATAAATATCAGAGATATTGGATCAGTTTTGAGACTCTATTTATACAGAAATTTAAACGTTCAGCCTAACCAGCTGCGCCAAAATTCCATCAAACCGGCTCTGATTTTTCTTCGAGCCCAGTCCATTATCAAATGTTCACTATTATTCCACAGCTCTTGACCCCATTAAATTTCTCTTTTAATTCGGATGTGCCAACGTTTAAGAGGAAGGATTTTTTCCTTGTTTCCGGCACGGATTACTTATTTATTTTTTGACTTTAAGGAAAGCTTTATGATTAATTGGTTCTCCGCAATTCAATGTATTTTTTTACAATTTTCCGTAAGAATTTTTTTCAAGGTTTAAAGTTGAAGGACGATTTATTTTTAAAGGATTTATTATTTATTTTTTTCTATCAGATTTTTAACTTGAAGCGAAGACTTTTTGAAAGTGTTTCTTTCATTATTTTTAAAGGAAAAAATGACTTATTTGATTTTACTTAAATTAGTATTCAATTATAGTATTATACTATCGATCTTTACAAAAACGGCGTATAGTAGGATACAACAGGTAAATAAATAAATATTTTTGAGAAGCTTTAACGTATCCTAATTATATACCTCTAATTTTTGTCGTGTAGCTTACATTAAAGGACATTGAATTAGGTAAGCTTTACTTTGTAACAAATCTTTCGTTTAAGATTACGTAGTTTAGAACTTAAGACACTTTACAGGGATGCTGAAGCTTAAAGATGAGGTGTACCTGTACAGGGTACATTTACTAATTTTTTTTTATTTGACTTCTCTATTTCAGTAAATTGCACAGTTGGAAATTTCACATATTTCCATGGCGAGACATTTAAACTTGACTGCAAGACAATTTGTATCTGTCAGGTAAGAAATTATGACAATATTTTTACACCACCCCCTTTAATCATTCCTTGCATATTTTAGAATGGTCTCCATGCCTGTTCATCCTTATGCCCGAAAGAAAATCTACCGGCTCCGATAGAAACGTCAAAGTGTCATTCACCTAGATTGGTTGACGTGCCGGATCGATGCTGTAAAATGTGGTTATGTGAGAAACCACTGACAGATGGTAAATAAAATTTAAAAAAAATTAATTTTTTATATTTATTTAATCTTTAAAAAAAAATAGTATCAGAAATATGTCAAAATGTTTCAACCAGCCATTGGACAACATGTTCAGAACGTTGTGGGATAGGTGTCGCTACCCGTAATGTAGATTTGATAAGTGGTTGTCAGCCACCAAGTACGTTACGATTATGTCAACATCGACGTTGTAACAGTGGCACAGATAAATTTATCAGTCAGGAGAATTCCTTGTTTAAACATAAAACTCGGGTAATTCTATCAAATTTTTTTTATATAAAAATTCTCTCTAAAAAAATTGTCTATTTAAGAAAGGACACATTTGCCGAAATATGCATACATTAGGTCCGTCTCGTTTACGCTTAGGACCGTGCGTATCTCGTAACATTTACCGACCAAAAATTTGTGGCCAATGTTACGATACAAATAAATGTTGCGTGCCTTCAGAATCAACAACAATTGAAGTAATTTGAAAAATATCGGTTAAAGAAATTTTTAATTCGAAAATTTTGATATTTACAGATCGAGCTATTATGTCCATCAAATTCTGGTGATCCATTTAATTTCGTTAAGACTAAACAACATTTATGGGATAATAAACAATTAGATTTAATTGATCAGAGAATTTCACAATCTCGAAATATGTATCTGGTCAGACGTTTTATTGCTGTCCAATGGATACTCAAATGCGTTTGTGATTTTTATGTAAGTTTATCAGAATGGACACAACATGCCTGCCCCCCAATGAGAATTAAATGGTATGATTTTTTTCAGGGTGATGGATGTTATTGAATGATTTTTTCAAATCACCTGGCCATGGTTTCTTTACAAAAAAAATGTCTGCAGACAATGGCAGTTTTAAAAATAATTTAAGGAAAAAAAAACATTTCAACAAATTCCTTTTAAAATAAAATTAGTGAGAAAGGGGAGATTAATAAAAAAAAAAAATATTAAAAATATCATTGACAGTAATATATGTCAAATTTCCACCAGTCAATTTTGAAAGCATATCAAGGTAACTTTTATTACTAAAATAGACGAAGGGGCACAAAATAAATTTAAACAAAAAAAAACATATCGAAAGAAATTTTCTTTTTCATTACATTTATTTAAGAAAATATTCTTTAAACGCCACTTAATTCTAACTTAAAATTAACAGAACATGAAATTAAAATAAAAAGAATTATGAATAATGAAAATTAATTATTTATTTTGACTCCTCCGAATCGCTGTCATCATTTGGATAGACATTCTTCCCCCGCCGACCGCTCGTATAAATGTCGTGATATTCACTGGTTGCCCGTTGTCGGCGCTTCTTAAAACATTGCGATATCAATTTCTCCTCACGTATCTTGTCGATACGCCAGTAACTCCCCTTCCCGGTCGGATCATCTTCCGTTCGGGGAACTTTTAAAAAGTAACGATTCAAACTTAAGTTATGACGTATCGAATTTTGCCACCCCTTATTCATGTCATTCTTAAAGTACGAATATTGTCCAACGATGTACGAATATATTTCGGATAATGTTAATTGTCGATCACGTGACGTTGATATCGCTTGTACAATTAATTGGGCGTAACTGTACGGCGGTTTTTCCGTTACGATCGGTACTGAGGTTGGAGTTAACAAATTATCGGATTTTAAATGGTTAAAACATTCGAATTGGATACGAATGCTGGTGCTTGGAAAACGAAATGTACATCGTTTCGGTAAACGAAATGGATAGATATTTGGTGCGAAAAAATGTTCGTCAATAAAGACGCCGTTCTTACTTAAACATTTTAAGTAGAACTCACCCGATATTAAATCCGGTTCCGAATTTGAATCGGTTCGAAATATTACGAAATGTTTTCGGGATATAAAACTATATGCACCAACGTTGAAAGTAACATTTGACGTTGTTGAATTTCGTCCAATTTCTATCATATTTTCGGTGATCATTAAGATTTTTGTGGAACAGGTTAATCGACCGAAACATTGAACATTTAGCGGTGATGATGATGACATGTTTCGCAGCCAATACTTTTCCTACGAAATTTAATTCATTATTAAATTATTCCATCAATTAATTAAACTTTAATTTAATTAATTAACTTACCGAATTAAAAATCAATTTTTAGAATTTATTTACTTAAATTTGCGTCACTTCTTAAAATTACCAAATAAAATTAAACAAAAATACAATAGCAGCCAATCCATCTGTTTTTTAATTGTCATTAATTCACACGTGCTACTATGTTTATGTTTCTACATGCGGAGACATAAATCTCACGTGTCATATGCCTCGAATTCGGGGATTTTTATTTTGAATTTGACGAGTCATTAATCTATTAAAATTAATCTACTAATTTGTCTGGTATAACTATAATTTAATTTAATAAATTCTGGAGATTTGCAATTAATTTAAATTCCGAAAATATTCTTATGTTAGTTTTCATACAACTCTAATATTTCTTTAATAAATTGTTCCCATTTAACTGCCCATTTAGTGAGAGCTACTTCCTGTTCCTTCTTACTCATCGCGCTGTATCTGATTGAATTTAATATCAATTTTTTCAACGTTCTCAAATCACTGCCTGCCGATGAGATACCCAAGAAAGCCATATAAAAATCATGACTCAATGGGCTCGACTCAAAAAATGATGGATCATCCGATGATATTACCATTGGAATGTTTCGTGCAAAATACGTTGACGCTGGATGATTACGGTAATCATCAACCAATCGTAATATTTGATTTGAAATTGGATTCACTTCAACGGCAATGTTATTCGATTTGATTCGGTCGAGCAATGCTGGATGTTTGGACAAAGCAAATCCATGTCCGATTCTTCGGGTTCCTAAGAGAACTGCATCAATCTGAAAATTGATAGAAATTTTTTATTTTTATTAATCTTTTCCCCAAAAATAATAAATTTACCAAATTTTCATCGACACTTCCAAACCAATTCGTTTCGCCGGCATGAAAGAAAAATTGTATCTCTTCGGGGAGTTGCAAGAGTTGATCGGCAAATTCAACTAACGGTCGTCCCAAATCTTCTTGGCCCACTAAATCGAAGCCAGCGATAAAATCTGGATAGGTTTCGTGCAATTTTTTTACGGTTTTTAGATATTCATCGACTGTTTGATCGGAAACCAGTTTCAGCGGGGCGAAAATGAATTTCGATCCGATAAAATCTGAATGAGAATTAAGGAACTCTTTTAATACGTCGACATAAATTCCAGCAACTTCAATTTGCGAGTAGATTTTCCCCGTTAAATCATATACCTTTTAAGAGAAATAAAGAAATTAATGTGAGTCAGGCCGTCTTATAGACCAGTTCCTCCGAATCGTCTAACGTCATAGAACGGATTCGAACCTGTTACCTCCGCTCCGCAAGCCGAATGTCTTAATTCATAAGGCTAACTTTGCGGTGTTTGATATATCTAATTTTAATATAAATGATAAGGAAACAGTTAGATATGATATCTAATATCACCGATATACTTACACTTGGTAATAATCCTCTAAATTCTAAATATTGTACGTTATCATTTCTCACTTCTTGAAGTGTTTGTCGATAATAATCCCGCCATACTGGCTCATAGGTCAATATCGGCTCAACCAATATAAAAATCTGCATAAATCTGCTCCATAACTTATTAATATTACCCGAATATACCTGTGGATCAGTTGAGTATAAAGTAAATAGGGATCGAAGTTGTTTATCATAAGTTGAATTGCCTAACATCTTTCGGATGTCTTCAACGCGATGCCAAGTGCAGTCATCTCTAGTTCGATTCGGTTCATTTGCTGAAAATTTAAATTCAACAATTTGATCGAAATCAAGAGAATCGGAACCATTTCGATGGCACTGCCATAAATGTTCCCAATACGTTAATGAAACAACGTAATCGGTACTACAAATTGCTGTATCGTGAGCATGTAGAATCCCACCTTTCGGCATTAATTTAATTACTTCGAATAATTTTGATTGGTTAATTATCTCTACCGATTCAAAGAAATGGCGTGACGGTATAAATTTCCGGGGATCCTTTAATCCTGCCTCCAATTCAATTCGCTTTAATCTCATAATAATGTCATTCACTCGCTGTTCGTTGATGGTTAGCTCAACGTCCGATTCAAAGCTATCAGAAAATTCCCGATTCAACCAATCCGCTCGTAATTTTTGATATTCATCGATTGAGGGTCGCGCTTTAATCGACATCTTCTTCGATTTCTTTCGGCTATATTGGTGTCGATGGGTGGATTGATTGGATGTGGATGCAATGTGGTTGACCTCTATGAAGTTTGTCGATATCGATATTAAATTATCGATTGGTGTTGAATGCGTGAATGTAGTTAGAGTACTGATTTGGATAATAACCATTAAAATTACATACATGTACATTTTCCGTCCGAATTGTTAGCGATTTCTATCAATTAATATTATCAATCTGAAAATAGGTATTTTATAATGAAATAAGCAGGTCATAAAGCTGTTTAAATGAAACAAGAAATTAATATAGCCAATTACACTTGAGGAATCAGAAATGTACACATTCTAATAAATCCAAATTATTTACATCAAGAAAATTTTCATCTTGAATTGAGAAAGTTAGAATTCGACAATCAACCTCTTTTTCTTTAAATTGAGAATTTAATTCAAATCGTTTATTATTATGATCAGAAAATAATTCTTAAATTATTATGAGAGTTGAATGAAATGGGAAAATAATTCTTAAATTAATCGGATAGGTGGTACTATTTTAGTCAGCATGGAATCTAATTGTTCTCACAATAATTAAATTTAAATGAAGTCGGAAACTGCCGTCAAAAATCTCCGCCAATAATTAAAATCTCTAAAAAAGCTTTTTATTTCGGATTTAAATTTACAATGAGCTTTCGAGATTTTTTAATCATTCTTTTGGGAAAGTCTTTCAATTTTCTTTACAGGAAATTAAGAAAAAAATTAGGTTCGGATCTTCAAGCTTCTGTTGAGCTTTTAATAATTTGCATAAGCTTTCGGCGAAAATTCCATATTTCTTATAAATTTAAAGCTTTCATTGAGGTCTTGATATATTTGAAGCTACTTTTTGGACAAAGGTAAAATTTCGTTGAAGTACCTTCATCTGTATAGAAAATATATTTTAAAACGTAGAAAATTAGATACTAAACTAAGAGCTTTCGTTAAATAGCTATCTGGGCAAATTCCATATTTGATTCAAATTAATTGAATCGGATAAAAATTTTATTCCAAACTACATGAAAAGACATTTTAATTTTAAGCTTTCAATGAACTTTGGAGATTTTTAAGCTTTATTTTGGGAAAATTTTAAATTTCGTTAAAGGATCGTTATCTGGATAGAAAATAGATTTAAGGACGTAAAAAATAAGAACTATTGGAAAACCCCCACTTATTTATATGGTACGTTACTTGGACATAGCAGATTACCTAAACACATTTGTGTT
>JANTOP010021915.1:0-13016 GCA_027564815.1 Symmerus nobilis | reverse complement strand
AAATATTTAAAGAGTGGCCCGAATGATATTTTAACTGATTGCAATTCCATACAAAAATTTGTCACCCTAATGTACATTTTACAGTTTTGTATTATAGTGGACTTCTTCTTAATTTAAATTAGAAAAGTCGAAAATTCTTAAATTCTTCCACTTAAGAAATCGGCATGTTATTTTTATCGGATCATATTTTACTAACGTATGCGGAATGAAATCTGCACAAATTTCAAAACGATCTATTTTTTTATTCCAATTATTTCTTTCTATTTTATCGGTTTTTGTTAATGCTATATTAAGTAAGTTAATGTAAACAAAAAATTGGGTCCTGTCCGAGCAGTCTTACGACAGTTGTATGGTAATTTCTCCATCGCGGTCGTAAAAGTCGATGTTGGGATTTTGTTTAGCCCTAATTTTATTTTTCCATTCAAACTTTCAATGTTCTTTGGTCGAAAATTATTGGTCATCTTTTCAGCAATTAACTAACAGATTGAAATAAAAAACTTAACTGCATGACATAAAAGAAATTCGGGGTTGCACGTTTTAAAACACGGGTTTGAAATTTGTGCAGTTCCACTCCGCATACGTTATATCTTTAATTTTTTATGTCTTGTATATGGGCCCGTAAGTGTTCAGTCCCGGGCCCGAATTTCCTCTCGACAGCCCTGTGCTAATTTCTACAATTCTGTTTCACTAACTTTGTTGGAAATTGCAGTAAGGATTTATTCAACATAAAATTGTTCGTAAAATGTATACTACTTCTCTAGTACAAAGGTTATAGTATCATCATATTGGAAGCTTTGTAACTTAGTCAGTTTATATATTTTTACTTATTTCTTTCATACAAATTCTTTATTTTTTCAATTAGAGAAGGCTGGGAAAAAATAGTAGAACGAAACTCTCCAAGATTTTAAATTACAACTGCTATGCGAAGCCCTTGCATTCCATATCTCACTATTGATGGCTCTTAAATGAATTTCTGTTCAATGGAGGCGGGGTATACAGTAGGGGTGTCCTTAGGAAATTATTTTTATGGGGTAATTTTATTTAATACGCATTATTCCAGAGTTCTAGACAACATTTCATTGATGGCACATATTCGATATTGATGGTACGTTTAATGGTTATATATTCTGAGATTTATTTTTGTAAATTTATAGTTTTATTGAAGAATATCCGATATCACAGAGTTAATATTAGGATCCCAGCTGTCATAAGTAATAATCGATAAGTAATAAAAAACACAAAACGAAATTAAATTTATTTTTTCATAATTTTCTCTTTATTTTCTTCAGTTTTTAAATTCGCATAAATTTATTTATGCATTTAATTTCTTTTTATATATATAAATTATTTGCTTTTAATTTTATAAGTATTATTTATAATAATGTACAAGAAGAGGAAAAAACTTAGGTATTAATTTAATTTTTAAATAATTAAATTTTGACTGTACAAATTTTGTTCTTTATGGCCTCAAATTATTTGAAATTTTTGAAAATAAGAAACAGTTTCATTGTTAAATGCTATTATTCTCTTTAATTATTTTGATATCATAATATACAAAAATTTTATTTATTATGATAAAATTGTTACATATTTTCTGTTTTTCTTAATATTCATTTTCATAAAGTCCGATTATTGATTTTTCTTTCTTATATATATGTATTTGAAAATATAATCGTTATGAACATTTTCATAATTTAAATATTATAGCTGGGGTTTTGAATTTTCCGCTCCCTGCTATAATGAAAACGTGTGTGTATGTGGTGTGTTGTGTGTGCACATAAATTTCCCTATTTAATTTATTATGATTTTTATAGTAGAATTTTTCATTATTAATTTATTTGATATATTCACAGACAGCAATATGTGTGTACTATAAAATGAACGTTAAAATAAATGGTATTAAAATAAAAAAAATGAAAATGTTCGTCCCGTAATTATTTCAAAGAATAAAATGATTGAGGTCATTCGATTAATTAATTAAAAATAATTAAAAATTAAAAACAACTTTAAAGTGAAAATTGGAATGAATATTTTATTGCTTATAATTTTTTTAAATTTAATATTTAAAAATCACTGGTTCTTGTTCCACCCTTTTAATTAGTAAATAGACTTTATAATTAATTTGTTTAAGCTATCAATAATTATACAATATATCATCTGAGTTTCCTTAATTATTAATTGTCGAATAAGATTAATTAGAATTCAAGAAAAATAATAATGTACAAAATTTACAACTTATGAATTTTCTTTTTTGTAAAATTTATATGATATAAAGATTCCATTCTTATTCTTTTTATAAATTTTTCAAATCTGATTCTATTTAAGTCTTTATAATAATTAATTATAATATCTCACTTTTATTTAAATTAATAAAATTAGAATAGCTACCATTTAGAGCTGTTTGAAGAGTTTTATTTACTTTGGCAAGTAGATAATGGCTGATAATTGACTACTGACTATATTAACTCATTTAAATTGTCAATTATCAACTTATTCTGTCTCGTCAGGTATAATTTATTTCTAATATCTAGAAATTTTGTAAAACAATATTTCTCTTTCGTTTCCTATAAATTTTACAAAGAAAAGTCATCTTGTTTGTTTATACAAATTTACTTACAAGTTAAAATTTTTATTATAAAAAGAAAGAAAACAAATCAAAGTATTAAAAGATTTACAGGAATAAATTAAATTTTATTAAATGTAAATGTTATTTCATATTTTCTCTCTACAATTATTGATAATTATCTAATTTAATTAAATAAAATTAGCCTTAGCAAAATGTTTTAAACTCTGTTTTATTTTACATACATCCTAATATCATCCAACTAAAAACGTAATTTCTTAAGGAAATAAATGGCGTACGTTGCCCACTATCACGGATCAAATCAATGATAACTTGCTGGAATTGTTCGGCGGCCCGCTGTTGCTGACAAATAATGGCCATTCGGTAAATTATTATTATTCATATGTTTTAATGTGCTGACCGCACTAAGTCCATTACGAATGGGTAATGCAGGCGGTACATGATTTCGATTTGATATCGTTGCATTATGATGATTCTGAAAGTTTTCATGTTCCAATGTTGAATAGTGCGATTGTTGAGGTGGAGGTGGAGGTGCGGGTGGCAACGGTGCCGTATAATTTTGAAATAAATTAAATCCATTCGGTTGACCATTCAGCAAATGATCTTGACTTAGTTGAAGGAACTGCGTTCCATTTGTATGTACAATGGGTGGTGTCTGGAGCTGTTGCATAGGGCTCCTCCGCGGTGGAGGTGCCGGAGGAGCCTCTAGCTATAGCTCGGTAACTGGTATTGGCCGGTGAATTGTATGATGATGATGTTGATGATAATTGTTTAAAGTTGGGATACTGCATGGATGTGCATGTCGAGACATGTAATCCTCGTCGGAAAAAGTCTTTTGATACTCACGCTCCTTTCGGCTGAGACCACTATTTCCCCAACCGCCTTTCAACACCTCTCGAATTCGACGACGACATCGATATAAAATTAAAGCGAGAGCAGTTATGGTAGCAGCTGATCCAACAACCAAAGCACCAATTATTGCTTGCCGCCTTGGATCGGTATGCGCACAACCAAGTAATTCGGGCGATAAAGTTTTTAAAGGTTCTTCGCGAAGCCGTTCAGGAGCCGCACATACCACTGTTTCTGGTGCTTGACTAGTATTTTTAATAGCCAACAAATTCCGTAGCCATAAAATCCGACAATCACATGTTATCGGATTTTCCGACATATCAAAAGTATGCAGCTCACTCCATGGAAACAGTCCTTCAGCCAACGTAGTCAAAGCATTATCCCTAAGAATAACGTGTCGTAGCCTTGGTAAACCGCTCAATGCTCCTTCCTGCATATCACTTAATGCTTTGTTCGATGCAAGCGTCAACGATTCTAAATTTGTATTGGTAGCAAAAGCACCGGCATCAATTTTTCGTAATTTCAACGACCCTGTAATATCTAACTTTCTCAAATTTACCATACCAACGAATGCACCTTCTGGAATCACTTCAAAATCATTCTGACCTAACGACAACTCTTCCAATCGGGTTAATTTACTCAATTCAACCGTTGGTATGCGTTGTAAACGATTATCTGTTAATTCCAATATACGAACACCTTCCAAACCTTTAAATGTATCTAGAGATATGTTAACGAGACCAGCACCACGTAAATCTAACCGACTTAGGCCGTGTAAACTCTCAAAAGCACCTTTGGCTACAATACTAAACGAATTTATGCCCAAATACAATTCGGCCAAGTTTGGAAGATGTGAAAATGACGCCGATGGCACATTGCTTAATGAGTTATCATCTAAAAATAATACCCGTAAATTTGTTAGACCTTCAAAGGCTGCCGGATCAATAGAATTTATTCGATTTTGACCTAAATTCAACTCTTCCAACATGGGAAGCGTTGCGAATACACCACGACCTAATTCATTAAAAAAGTTCCCTCGTAAATTTAATACGGTTAATGTGGCCAAACCAGTAAATGTTTTATTCGATATCGAACCCAACTTATTATGATTTAAATGCAACTCCTGCAACTTCTTCTGATATGAAAATGTTTTTGGTGGTATACTGAACAGATGATTATAACTCAAATCCAAAAATGTTAATTCCGCATAGAATTGTATTGATGAATCGATTGTTTTGATTTTATTGTTTTTGATCACCAATCGTTGTATGGACGGATTCAATGCAATCGGTAGCACGTCCAAATGACCTTCACCGCATTTAACGACCAGTGTATCGTCATCACATTTACAGCCGATCGGACAATTGGCCAATGGGGCCACAAAACCAACTGCTGTTGTTACAATAATCGCCGATATCAAAAGCAATTGTATCGTTGTTGACATCATTTTGTTGTACATCATCTGGAAAAAAATGAAATAAAAATAAAGAAAATTGTAACTTTGGGTTATATTATATACGAGATAAATCGAGAGTCAGGGAAAATGTGTGGGAAATTAAAGTTAGGAAATCTATAAAAGAGAAATCGTACGCAACGCATGAATAGAACAGGTTTTATATTTGTCCGGAGACTTTTATGATCGCATTTCTAATTTCTTGGTAATGTTAAACACTTTTGATAGGGTGGATCGAAATTCATTTATCTTCATAATTGTACCAAACTAGAAAATAAGTGTCAGAGAGTGAAATTTAATACATAAACTTTTTTCTTATGCTTCAAGGGGAGATGACTTTGAGAAATATATCCGCGTAACATCAATTAACTAAAATATATTACAGGATATCTTGTATATGTCTGAAAACTTCTAAATCTAAATAATACCTCGCAAAAACATCCTTTCTACATATCTTAAAGACAAATGGTCTCCATTCAAAATTTTTTCAAATAACCCGCATATATTACAGACGTTTGCAGCACATTCGAGTATACTTCATTTAGAAATACCGTAAAAGCATATTTAACACATATTTAACAGAATTTATTTCTGAAAATAAGATTCGTTAAAGAAATATATTTTTTCCTTTTAACTAAAGTTTCCTTTTCGCATAAATGGACGATATCTCTAAAGTTTCTAGATTTAGAAATTTTTTGAATATATACCGAATCGTTCAAAAGTTTTTCAATCAGTTTTTCAAACTTGTTTGAAACAAATTTGTTGCTATTTACATACAAATCGCCTTTAACTGATCAATCGAGCGCGTCCTATGTTGTGAGAAACATCCCCAAACAGTGACGTGCAGTCTAATGCGCAGAAGGCGCAGAGCACACCTGAAATATCGGCAAAATCGTAAGGAAATTTTTATTACGGCAAAGTTGCTAACTCAAATTATTTTTTTAATAACTTTGAATCATTTTATTAATTTTTTTAATTATTAACATTATTTTTCCGAAAAAACTTTAAGAAAGTTCCAAAAGCTTATCGAAACCTTTCAATTAAAATATTCTTTTAGGCAGTATGGAATCTAATTTTATGCCCTACAATTAAATTTAAATGAAATTCGAAATTTTATTTAAAAACACAAACCCAAAGCTTATCCAAAGTTATTAATTAAAATATTATTTTATTCATTATCAAATCTATTTTATCTGCCCATAAATGAATTTAAATGAATTAGAAAACTATTGTTAAAAAGCTCTACGGAAAATAAAAATGTCTACAAAATCTATAATGAATATAATTAAATTGTTTGCCCTTTCTTGAAAAATTCATCTATTGGCCTTGAAATTTTCCATAAAATTTATGCTTTCAAAGAGCTTTCGTGGTTTTTATTTTAGGAAAAGGGCCGATGGAAGGACCGATATCTGGATGGAAAATAGATTTTAAAACGCAAAAAATTAAGTTCGAAATAAGTTTTCTTTGAGCCTACAATTTCTTGCGAAAATTTAAAATATTAGCTAAATTTAATGAATTGTATAAAAATTGATTTTAAATTATATAAAATGAACATTTTCATTTTAAGCTTTCAGTGAGGTTTCAAGATTTTTAAAGCTTTATATTGAGAAAAGGTGAAATTTCGTTAAAGAGCCGTTACCTGGATAGAAAATAGATTTATAGACGTATAAAATTAAGTTCGAGACTTAGAGCTTTCATTGCGCTTTTAATAGCTTCCTGGGAAAATTTCATATTTCATTTAAATTTAATGAATGGGATATAAATTTGATTCCAAATTATATAAAAGACATTTTAATTTAAAGCTTTCAGTGAGCTTTCGAAATTTTTGAATGTTTTTGGGAAAATTTGAAATTTCGTTAATGGATCGTTATTAGGATAAAAAAAATAGATTTTAAAACATGAAAAATAAAGTTTGGATAATAAAGCTTTCTGAGAGCTTTTAAGTTTTTGAAGAGCTTTTGAACAAAAAGTTTGGTTTTGATATTTTTGTAATTTTTCTCAACTAATTTATAACCTTCCTGCATTATTACATTTTTTGGATCCGAAGAAAATAATCGAAAAGTCCGGATTAAATGTCGCAATGTCCGATATCCAAATTTCCCGGTACGAGCCCTTACGAACTTTTGATTTTTCTTCGATAAACTTCAACTTTTCCGAAATATTTAATTTTTTTATTTTTACCTAACCGTTAAAGCAACTTTGGACAGAAGAAAATATTCCGCATGCACTCTAGTAATAGCACTGAGTAATGTTCTCTTGAATAAAGCAAACGTGTATGATACAGATTTTAACATTTTGTTGATGGGCCATAAAATTCTGCACACCTTGTGGAGATGTTGACCGCGCGCCACTGTCTCCAAGCCATAACACTCTAGTTAAAGAGAAAAATGTACTGAAAATCGGATAAATTACATGGCAATCGGGAAACATGAATAAAAGCTAAGATTTTTGGAATTGAAATTTTTTCTTAATGGGTAAAATCTAAATGGTAATTAGGAAAAGTTTTGAAAAATTATACTATAGTTTTCTGAAATTTGGAAAATTGTAGAAAAATAGGAAAATTAGAGAAATTGAATGATTTTAGGAAAATTGGAAATGGAATTGGAATTGGAATTGGAATTTTCAAAATTTCAGAACTCTAGCTTAGGAAACATCGGAGGTTTAGACAGTTTTCTCGATCTAGGTCAAATACAAATCAATTTTATACCACTTTACATGTAATATAGTTAAGAATTAATAAGGGAATAATTACGCCTGACTGAACCTATTGGGACCTTATTAAATTTTGTTTATTAGCGCTACCCTAGTGCTTTTTATTACGGGAATTGAGCCATAATTTCTTGCAGGACATTTCTATAAATTAAGCCAAACTTCATATAGTAATTAGATTTACGATTCAAAATTAAATCGTCCAGGGTCAATTTTTAGATAATTTTAAATTTACTGACAACCAGAAATTAATTTTCTAAATATAAAATTTATGCTAATAATTTATTAATATTAAAGATTTTAAAATGGCATAAAAAAGAGAAGTTTGACACAATATATTTATATCGTCGAAATTTTATTTCATAATCCAACTATCTAAATAATGCTTTCTGATTGTTGACTATAATATTTCGATCCATCCGAATTCCAATTTATAAAATTTTGTTTCGTTTCCAATCTTTTTTCCTTAAAACAATTTTCATCATATTATTCGAAGAGAAATGCCATGTTTCTATCCTTTTCGTAATAGCAGTTTGATAGCTTTTCTTCAATCAGCCGGAATAGGGAAGAGTGTGTCTCTGTAGGGTAGCCCATAAACGACTCATTGTATTAGGGAGACGGAACAAAAAAAAAAAGAGGAATAAAATAAAACTTAATCAATATATCAAAGTTTTTCATGAAAAACATTTTAGACGAAAATAGTAATAATATGGACGAGGAATGGTTCAGAGAGGAGACTGGGATTTCGTTCTTTTTTTTTCATAATATTCTCGGTTAAACTTTAGGTATGGAAGTGCTATTGAGAAAATGATATAGCCCGTTATGTGATATCATGTGAGGAAAAACGTATTCTTTTATTTATAGTCTTATGTATATCTTTAAAGAATATAAATTTAACAGAAAAAAGAAGATAAAACTTAAGCTATGATATAAAAAAAAGTTTTTTTCTTCCCCTTCCCTGTAACCAGATGACGAAAATTCATATTATATTTATGTGTTGAATAAGTCTTCTATAAATTTTACTTTATGGGGTTTGGAGTCTAGTTCCGTTAGCAAAATTTCTTTTTTCTTATTATATACCATTCAAAGAACTCTAATCTAATATGTTCACGTTTCTAACACATAAAAGTTGATATGTAACATTAGACAAAAATGTTCTGATACTTTCATTTTGATGATGATGGGTATATAAGGAGCGATATAAAGTTGGGTATAACTATCTATTTGACGTTTGCCGAAAATAAAATAAAAAAAAAGTTATCGTATAATCAAAAAGAGCTTTAGATTCACGACATAAGGCACTTGATTTAAAGATTATCGATATAAGTATTTTCGAAGTGCATTTTACTATTGGAAATTCAACGAAATAACAATTTCTAATTTAATTTTATTTTCATCAAAATTCTGTCGGAGTTTTGTACCATTTCATTGGAAAATATACCATAATTATTATTGAATTGAATTAATGATTGAAATTGGATTGAATTTATATCGTAAACATTGCATATACGTATACTAGAACTATAATATAATATATCGCGAAAAAATCTAGATCTAGAGTACGCTCAGGCTACAAAAGCTCAAGACGGTTCCTGAAGAAGTTGGAAACTAGGGATCCAGGGTCTCTGAATGATAAGGATCGTGCCCTAATTAAGAAGCACAACAAGATTGCAAGGAAATATGAGGGAACTTGAGAAACTAAGATCCGACTGCATCTTGACAACCGCGACAGCTTCTGATAATAGCACGTTACTATCAGACAAACAGTGCAAATCCGGGCAGGCGGTCACCCTACAGGACCATAGTTCCGGAAACATCTCTATTCTAGACAAACAGATCAGTCGTCGAATAGACCTGTAAGACCAGAAAGTAAAACTTCTGGTAACAATAGGTCATCGTGCAAGGCTAACAGAGTCAGATCGAATGAAGAGGGGATTGGCAATACGTCCAAGAAATCGAAAACGTCTGACAGTCCCCCCTTCAAGCAGACTGACCCTCAACTACAGGTAGCTATTGTCGATAGCAACGATCCCGATGGGAAAATTGCGATCGATAAATGGCTACTTGTGGAAAAGCAACTACTGGAGAGAATGGCCGTTCTTCTGAAGAGCTAGACTTCAGATATTCTGATACCAAACAGGAACTCGTGGAGTTCACACTCTTCTTTACAAGATAACGGAATTCCCATATTTACTGACAGTTCAAAAACGAATAACGGCGTAGGCGCGGGGTTTTATTCCGAGACATTGCAGATCTATGTCCTACAGACTGCCAGATGACTGCAGTGTCTTCAAGGCGGAAATACTTGCAATAAAGAAAGCGGCAGAGCTGCTGAAAGGCAGGGAACTACCCAACATCCTATGTAGATAGCCAGGCTGCGATTAAGGCCATGGCCTTAAATGTAGTGGGGTCCAGGCTCGTTAACGACTGCCGGTTAGCTCTCAAAGACATTAGTTCCTTGAACGTATATATCTGCTGGATCACCGGACACAGTGGGCACGTGGGTAACGATAAGGCAGATGAACTCCCTAGAGTAGGCTTAACAATGAGCATAGAGCTAGCTGACCGAACTGTCAACAGCTAGTGCATAAGAACTTGATGAACCTAGCTGTTAATCTCACTAACTCAGCATGGAAAGCCATGGATAGTTGTGTCATATCTATGCACCTATGGCCTGAACTTAATAAAAGAGACACCTCCTCCATCCTGAAGCTAAATAAAAAAGTAATCACACTATTGGTCAGTATCGTTACCGGTCACTGCATCATTGATCTCATGGCCAACAGATATGGTGTACTAACAAATGATTTCTGCTGTAGCTGCAGGGATGAGGAGGAACCAGAAAGCATGAAACATCTCCTTTGCGAATGTCCAGCACTCCAAGGACGACGGCTCTCGACCATGGGGTATAGGTTCTTTGGAGAACTAGGCGACGTCGGGCAGATAGACCCTCTACGCTTCTTAAGCTTTGTTAAAAGTTCTGGTTGGTTTGCCAATCAGTAAACTCTGAGGTTTAACTTACGATTACGACCGTGCACGCACGAATCGCAATGGAACATTTCGGCCTCCCGCGGAGGTACTGCGCGCAGCCTGCTACAACCTAACCTAACCTACTATTACAATCGCAAAAATTTTGTTGTTTTTCTGGGCACTAGAGTCACTATTCCCCTTAAAATTATCTTAAAATTCCCCTTAAAAAGAAATTCTTTCAAAAATGTTGAAACAGTTCCATAAGAATAATATACTATGAAATCAAGCATTCTATTTTCTTTCATTGAATTTATCTTGCTTATTTTTTATTCATTAAGCAATTTGAAAAATTTAGTCGGTCCCCGTGCAATTCTATATTTTCTATTGACAAAAAAATTTGATTTTATTTGTTAATTAATAAAGGAAAATCAGGTTTATTTCACCGCAATGAGAAAATATTGGTATAATAAAAATCGAATTATTTACTTCATATTTGTCTCTAAATTGAAAAGTTATTGGGGGTACAGTTGTGCATATAAAAAATTGTCGCATCGTATGGAACCAAATTTAATAGCTCCCACTATTCCTTTATAATGGCATATCCTCCATGAAACCATTAAAATTTTCGAATGAATTTTAAAATATGTGGCGTCTATATGGTCTCCGATATAAAACATGCAAAATTTTATTGAATAGTTTATATATTCTGACTTATTGAACTTACACAGATTCTCTAGCAATCGAATGCACCGCTGTTTTCATTCAATAAAATCGTAAGGCAATCAAAACAGCACATCCCATCTATATTTTTATGCATAGCCAAAGCCTTTTATTGTGCATATGAGATTGTGATTCAAGCCACCCTCAAGGTTTAGGGTGAAAAATCTATTACATGACCGTGGAAAAGTACATATAAAATAATATAACAATCTCCTTATATGTATGCATGAATTCTTGATCTGACTGGGAAAGTCAATCGAATTCAATGTTTGTATTACGTACATGAGACTATCTTTGCACTTTGCATGCAAGGATTATGTTCCAACTTCATTTGCTTTTTATACTATTATATATCCTATACTATCATATGTCTTCTTTCCCCTCCCTAAAGCATGACAAAAATTTACACAGTTCCATAAAACCGAAACTATGTGTGGAAATTGAATGAAAAATGAGGTCGGATGGATTTTGCATGATTGCAATATTTTTGTGGTGCACATCATTATACAATGTATTTATAACATATTCATATTATACTATATAACTTCAATTCGTTATGCTTTAGTAATTTGAGTGTCTGTGGTACATCTCTAAGGTTTACATTTTGTTCCATTCCATTGTCTCTGTATAGTGTTAAGACCACATAAACAGAGTTACGAATGATTGATATTGTATTTAGAACGTATATTTTGACTATTCGATATAAGAATATTTGCAGGATTATTTAAAATGTTTAAGATGACTATAATATTACACACATAGTTCAATTGGAAATTCTTCATTTTCAAATATTTTATATTCTTGATCCTCTTTAGTATCGGCAGTCTGTAAGACGACGAGAAACCAACAAACAAACTGCTTATTGATTAAAAAACATCTCTATATTGATAGAAATAATCAATAAATATTACGAAAATCAGCGTAGTAATAAAACATTTCATTTACATAGAAACAATATTCCGTATGATGTACGGATGTATTACCATGATACAATTATCGAATTTGAGACATTTTAATACCTGCAGATAGAGATTAAATAATGGGTACACTATTCGGGATTGAACACTTCGGGTAGTGTAACTATGGTACACTATTCGGAATAAACTTTCCGTATAGTATAACAGTGTGTATACTATTTTGATCGGAACATTATTCAGAATAGTACGGTAACGCTAATTATAGCATACATTTGATGAATTTCATATTTGAATGACGCAGGTATTCAAATTAAATGAAAAAATAATAATAATAAAAATAATTTCCGAAGTGAGAATCGAACAAGCGATCCACTGATTGGCAGTCGCGATCGCTACCCTAAGAGCATCTCGGCTCGTTCAAAATTCAATTCGGCTCATTCGGAAAATTTCAATGTCGATTTTCTCGAGAATTTTAGAAAAGTGCATTGAACTGCTTTGGGAGATTGATGTTCGAGCTCTGAACTTCACGTACCGTAAATATAAAAAATAAAATAAATCCGACTGGCATGGCCGCTCCTCGCAAATGAAATAAAGTTTTTGTTGTTGTTAGATATTGTGGCAACCCTAATTAAAATACTAATAAATTGTATTTTATTGTAATTTATATTACTGTTGCCACATACTCCCCCTCCTGCGACACATGGTCGAGGGTCGAAATTTCGTGCTATTGTATATACCAGGCGTGGCCAGACTTTTCTTAATGAAGATCGATCTAACCTGAAATGATACAATGCAAGATCGACTAAAAGTACTG
>JANTOP010021904.1:0-13020 GCA_027564815.1 Symmerus nobilis | reverse complement strand
TTTTAACCAAAGCTTGTTTGCAAACAAAAAGAGCATATTTCGTTCTATTTGTTCTTACCATTATCTCCAAATTTTTGAAAAATGGACTTGTTCCATTATCAAAATTAACGGCTCAAATATTTATCTCTATTTGGTAATCTTCATGCATTTATTGTTTAGGTCTAGTCTAGAAATACGTTATGCAACTCCACCTAAATATTACTAAAGTATTAACGAGTAAATTATGGTAATTGATTTTTCCACCCTTCAAGTCAACGTTAACTTCCCTATTCAAATTAAAATTTCTATTATGTCCAGTTCACTTTCTTTTTAAGGAATATATTTTGGTTTTCTTTCAAACCCTTTGTGTGGGCTGTCGTCAAAAAGTCGCCGCCCGGTCTAAAAGTCTCAATATTAAATAACATGATTATGCTTTTTAATTGAACACGAACCACTATACGGGTGGTAAATAAAAAATATTAAAAGCATATACACATAAACCTATCATCCCTGAAAAACAATAAAAAAAATTCCACCTCCCAAATTCAATCAGTTATTCCCCCAATCGCCCAATGTATTTATTGAACGGCCACCGGATCCTATAAAGGGTTAACCAGTCATATTCAATTTATAGCAATAAATATATTTACTTAACCGTCTCGTAATATAATTGAGAGCTTTATATGATAGATGATTTGGTTATTTATCCAATATATCCTACGGTGACTTCTGAAAACGATGAGTGCGATTTAGATACAAAATTGGGATCACCCGTGGGGGAAATTAAAATCTATGCGGTACACAGGATACAGAAGCATGAACAAATAAAAAAAATCTGACATGGGAACTATTATACTTATATATTCCACATTCAGCAAACAACATAATTTTAGCCTATGTCTCTCAAATCTCTATCCTTTTACTTGTGACTTTTCATATACCAGGATAATGATATATTGTGACAATTTAAATGAAATTGTACATCACAAACAAAAATTTCAGGAAAAACTTTTATTCTAATTGTTTATGCAACTCATATACACATAAACGGGTCCTGTCTGTGCTTGCGTTGAGTTTTTTCCTCTCATTTCCGGTCCTGTAGCCAAGTGAAAAAAAACCAACTTTAATTTCATATATAATTTTAACTGGTTGGGCATTTAATCCTATCATTCTATTTATAAAATTATCCAGCCTTTAAGTTTCTATTTCGAAATCAGTGATGGAATGGATTATAGAAAAATATAATTTTAATAACACAAATTATGGCATTTATTGTGTCATGTTTTGAATGGCTATTTAGTGCAATTATTTTTGGTGAAATGGTTTTGTCCGAAATTATATTCAGTGGAAGTATAATATTAATTCCAACTTAGAGTTGACAATATTTTCTTATGTGAAATTGAGATTTTCAGAATTGAAAGTTTATTACCGCTTCTTTGCAAATCGTTTTTGAGTGACAATTTTTATTTCGTGACATTTTTACATCGTTAACAATTAGTATAATTAGTGATTTCAAATTGCCTGTACTTTCGTCCCTGAAACCTGCTTCAATGCCTGTTAACGAACATTTCAGGATTATTATTTCTAACAACCTTCACAGACAGATTAATTAACGTTTTCCCTCGTAACAGAGGTATCTTCTAAATGCATTTATTTCTCTTTATAAAGTTTAGGGATTTTGGATACATAATATTATATTTAGAACCTCGTTACATAACTTCTCTGTAAAATAAGGAATATCAGTGAAAAAGTTGAGATATTGTTATTTTAGACTTCACAATTGAATGCATGCTGTGCACTTTATGAAACGAATTTATCTGAAGAGTTTATAAGGGGGAAAAGCATTCATGATGTAGAATCATCCCTCTGGTATACAATGAAAAGCCTTTCCTATACACATATTTTTACCTTATCAACATTTTCATTAAAGAAATTCATTTAATGGGTGATAAATTATTGTTATATGCATTACAAAATCCATAGATTCCATTAAAAATGGTTGGCTCCCCCGTGATAAGGGATGCAACGAATATAGGGATACAATTTACTTTAAAACGTTTAAAATATTTTCGAGTCCATATCGAAAATAAAGATTACAAGGACGACGAACAGTCGAGGGTTGAAGAGGCCAATGTATAAAATTGGGAGGGGGGGGGCTGCTAAACGCTTCCTATGTTATTGAGAAATATTATAAATGGGATATTTTTAGTTGATGTAATATCTAAGATGGAATATAATGTAACATACGGATAACTTCGAAGAGGAATAGTCGAGGTGATTTGTTAGAAGTAGAAATTCATTAAAATGGAATGAAAAGATATTTATCTTTCGAAATAAATCCATAAATGCATTATAAATTTTATGTCATTTCCATTTATTATTGCTTTTACAATATGGATATCAAATCGACCAAGGAGAAGAAAATAGCAGTATAATTACGGATATTTGTCCTTATCGGTAAAATGTTACTATAGTCTGGCAGAATATGTTTAAATGGATGCTCTCCCCTTATTTCGTGATTTATGCCACTTACACACTTACTTTCATTAATCCTATATTTCAGTAATCCTATCCGTTATTATCAATCTTCTCTAGAATAATCCAGAAATATCGTCATTAGTTAAAATAATTTGGGAAATCTGTGTTTAATTATGATCATAAAAAAAATATTAATAAGGAGATTTCTATCTTAAGGATTTAAGGAGTTGAAGGTTAACATTTTAAACACTTACTGTTTGTAAGTTTGTCCATGTAATTGAATAGTTAGAGGTAAGAGGAATCACTTTAAACAAGCATCCCGATGGTGAGAGGCGAGGAACTCACCTAAAACAAGCACCCCAGAGGGAACAAAATAGTGGACGTATTACCATCGTTCTTCCTGGGTTACGCTAAATGTAGTTCTTTCAAAAAATTTAACATACCTGACTTTATGTTTCGATTCCAAGTGTATTTCGTGCAAAGTCCGCAAAATTTAATTTTTGCGATTACAATGCTATCTGTCACGAATCAAAATAATGTTTCGAATAAAATACATAGGGTTTTTTAGGTTTTGGGGTGTAGAATTCAAATCTACAATAAAAAAATAGCGTTTTCTATTTAAACTATCAAAGTAAATGGTTCACCCTGTATACTATATATTTTTGGATATTATTATATATATATGCATATACAACTTTATAATATATGTAGGGGAAGATGGGGCGAAGCAACGCAGTCGAGATTTGTCAGAAACGGTGATAATGACAAGTTATTGTCATTAGTTACGCAATTTCATCCTTTATATATAGCGGCATGGCATTAAAATGTTTATTAACTCACAGGAGCGGCACAGTCACTATGTTTTTGGCCTCTGGGTATTTGGTTGTTTGTGCCCAGAGGATTTAAAATATTTTCACAAATTTGTGATTTCTCTCAATTGAATGTAAGTATTTTGTATAGTCGATGTCCAGTACTATAGTGAAAAATATAAATTATTGGGGTTTTTTGGGGACGCAGTAGAACTTTTCCCGAATATAATGCCGTACCTCTTATATGTACAAATTCTGAAAATTGTTGATTTGGTTGCAGAAAAAGTGGAGCTCTGCGCTGACTCGATTATATAGGGGAGTGTAACTGGTTGTGGGACACGACCAGTTGAACATCGAGTTGAAATTCTGCTAAAAAAAATTCTTTCGCATAGTTTTAAGTAGTGTTTTTTTCGTGAGTTCATCGTCCACAAAAGGTGAGTGCAATGCAGGTACGCATAGTTTGTGGTTTCTCTTTTATAATCGCTAAGTGTTTGGGATTGATTTATAACCAAAAAATTGTAATGATGTCACTCGCGTAATGACGCAATAATCTGTCAGTTCATTTTTCACCAACTTGAATTTGCCATAATTCATGTTGTGTCGTAGAGTAGTTAAAAAAAAATTCTATAATCCAAAATTTTCATAAACTCGACAAAAATATTCATCTTTATATCCTTAAATTCGCCTTTTTACCATTCACAACTTTAATATCTTTCTCCTATCCGAATACAAAACTATATTAACTTACTTATCTGTTTGTTGCCAATATGAATATTAGCAACTTTTGCATTCGACGAATTGCTGTATTATTATATATATGTATAACACAATCCTGAAATGTCAAATAAACGCGTAATGTTCTTTTAAAAATTTAAATTTTCTCGAATTACTCTTCACAAATTATTTCCATTTTGTCTTGGGGATACCAATAATCCCAAATATTTCCTGATATAATAATGTAATATATTTCAATGAGAAAATTTACATAATATTGCGGACAGTTGGAATAGGCAATCATGTGTTGGGCCTATTAGACTTCAGGATATTCCATTTTTGAAGATCTTTTCCTGTATTTTGGATTCTTCCTCGGATGGCAAAGAAAACCATATGGAAATGGAAATGCGGTTAATGTGATGATGTGAATTGTATAGGAGTTGCTATAGTGTCGACTGGCGGTATGGGTATTGACTTTCACTATATTTAATATAAATATATAGAAAAGGGCCTATGAACAGAATGTGTGGTGAGCGGTTTCGGTTGGGATATGTTAATGCATAAAACATTATTGCCTTTCACTATGCCTGCACTAATAAATAAGAGACATCATATGTACCATAGAAATGTTTTTAAAGGGTCTCAATTCTATTAGACTGGGTAGAAGGCAGCTCGCAATGGGAATATTTTCTATCGGTATATTTCCACTGTAATAATCATTGTTACCCAACCTCAAGATGCTGATTATATACATTGGATACTAACAGAAACGTGTGTCCAACACTCAATTTTCAGTGGGGGTTTTTTTATCATAAAAATTTGGATAGTAAATAAATTTTTTTTAAAATCCGAGCATGATTTCTGAGGGATAGCCTCATAATGGATATTTTTATTTGACCCTATTCCTTCCCATAATATAATAAGTGACTCTCGAATATATCCGTTTTCGAATATTACATTATTTCTTTTGGTGGTCAGGCGAAAATTATACCACTCGTGTGTGTAAAATCATCAATATGGAAAAACCATTTGATTTTATAATGTTACCATAACCGGTATTATAATATACATACCTGCTGCCTTTGTGCCATTCGTATAAATAAATCTTCTCAAAAAGAAAGAAAATCCCAAGGAAAACATTCCAAATCATTTTGAACCTTTCCAGGGAATTCATATCCATAGAATGTCACTGAACCATATAACTAATATATAATACTACCGGAGAGAGAACAAAGAAAATATTCGATGAGTCAGTCAGTATTGATGAGGATAGTTTTTGTTAAGTCAGAATTTAATTTAATATGAGTCTTTAAAAGTTTTCAAAATTGAAAACGGACGGACCAACAATTTAATTTACCGTACACTACGATTTAGCTTAAAGAAAGCAAATATTTCTGACAAAAACAATATTCATAAAATTCGAAATGACACGTTCCGAATCACAGAAGAGAAAAGTGGCAAACTTGGCCGACCTATCAACAGTACGAAAAAGCTAATTCAGATATGAATTAAGTCTGAAGTCCTTTAAGTAGATTAGTAATTTTGTAACGTCTTAACATAATTTACCAGGCTGCAACGCGTCAATCACGTTTTCACTGCTGGAATGTATGAGAATCATACACGAAATAAAGGTGAAGAATAAAGCTAAAAATATTTAGGTGCAAGGAAAAAGAATTTAGCTTGCAAAATAATGATAAATAAAAATAAATGGTTAATTCTATGGGCCATAATTAATCATGAAGAAGCACTAACCATAGAAATAACTGAAATCCAATTATTGACAGCATTTCTTCATATAGGTGAAAAATACGCCAAATCAATCAGGCTTATATGGAGGTCGGGAGTGACTTTTTTTCAATTTTTGTTTGATAGATCTTATGAAATAAAAAATACGACATAACACATTTTTTCTGACGCACAGTTTCCGATAAATGCGACGTCATAATTTGGCAAAAATGGGTAAAATATGAATACATAACATGTTTGAAAATACATATGTATATGTGGAATAAAAACTACCCGTCCGATTTTATTGATCGAGGATGTTTCAGAACGGGAAAATACAGTACATTTCATGGGGCAGAAAACTACACCGAAAAAAATTTAAATGAAATATGTTTTTATAAAGTTTTGAAAGAACTCCATTTTAAAAATTTTTTTTTACGCTTATATTTTCTCTAATATATTGCTTATGTTAATTCGAAATTCTCTACTTAATTCCAAACATCATAATGTTAATAATAATAAATTATAAATTAACGAAAATCAAGAAAATATTTCCTTGAAATAATGAAATTAATGTCTTCTATGAAAAATTTGATACAAGATCAGAAAATTTGATACTGAACATTTTTTATTGTAAAAGTTGGGCAGTTTTATGAAAATCCCCGCATTTAAAAAAAAAAACTAGAACTTTCATGAAACCCGGAAATCTCACGGATATAATTTATGAAATTCTACCAAAATTTAAAATTTTCAAAATTAGACAATTTCATCAAAATTGAAAAACTTACTCGGAATCTTCGGTAATTTTGTAAAATATTAATAAGAAATTCGAAATTAGCAATCGAGAAAGTTCGAACATTCAAAAACATCCTAAATATTTTAAAACTGTATAAAAATCAAGAAAGTCTCCGATTTCTCAAATTGTTCGAATTGTATGAATTCCATATAGACCAGTCAAGTCAAATGGTGTGAAGTGGAAAGTTCTGGTGTAATTGTTTTAGTGGCTTTTTTTTGTCAAATATGAGAAATCGTCAAAAAATCAGTTTTTTTTTTGTTTTTGGCTTACAACTTCCAAATTAAGCTATTTACGCAAAAGAAGTCCAATATTAAAATGAAGCCGAGAATATTACCTACAATTAATGTTATTATCATTCTATAGTACGACATATGGGTTCCGTGCAAAAGGGCGTTGAAAAACCGGTGAAAATCAGAAATTTTCGGAAACAATAGGAAAAAGAAATTTTTACAGGTTTTCCCAATAACAATAAAAGTAAGTATTTCATAAAGGGTTTCCTTGTGAACTTTTGTGACTTTACTGATCAAACGATCAATATGAGGTTTTGTGGGTTTAGTATACTTTCCATGAGGTGCAAAAAAACATTTTTTATTTTAATTTTTATTACGAAATGGCGGCATAGTGGTTTGCGGAAAGCAAGTTGATTTTTTGGAGACATTCCGCGGCTGGCAGTAGTACACCGGCGCCTGGAAGAATTCAAATATTTTTCTCATAGTCTACATATAGTTTAGGGTGTAGTGAAATTTTTTATAAAAAGCGGAAGTGAAAAACAGAAAATTTATAGCATTTTAAACAACTTGGCTGAAGGATTGTGCTCTCCGATAAATTTCGAATCGCCTACTTTTTAATACTTATGAATTTGATGTATTTAAGAAATATTGCTCAAAATGTTTATTGCTCATAATTTTGTAATTTTTCCGAGATTTTGTTTCAAGATTGATATTTATTTTTTTATTCAACCCCTGCCAGAGGGCGCTTTAAACCACTTTCGGAACTTGTCTGCACTTTCTTAGAAAATAATACTATTAAAGGTTAATTACGGTGTCCACTACATTTTTATTTCATCTTTCCACATGTAAAAGATAGAAGAACATACTGAAAAAACAAAACCATTGAATTTTATTTTCCCATAAAAAAAAATTCCCGATTAATACGTAAAAAAAAACTGCACGTTACCAGACTACTACCTTAAATTCTGTTACAAATATAAAATTAAAATTGTGAAGATTGAAAATTGAACTTTTTACATGTGGAAAGATGAAATAGTGTTATTTTCGAAGCAAGATGAGTTCCGAAAGTGGTTAAATGCGCACTCTAGCAGGGGTTTAAATCAAAAAATAAATATCAAAAATGGATTCCTCGCATCAAAATACGCCTATATACATATAACATATTTCTTAAAACAAAATCTTGAAAGAATTACAAAATTATGAGCAATACATACTTTGAGGAATATTTCTTAAATATATAAAATGCAAAAGTTATTTTTTAAAAGTAGGCGTTTCGAAATTCATCGCGGAGCACTATCCTTTGCCCAAGTTGTATAAAATGCAATAAATAACTAAACATTGACAGCGCATTTCTGGATTAAAAAGTCGGCCTTAATTTGTTTGTAAAAATCGTAATTGTTTATCGATCGTCAAAATCGTGTGCACTTCAGTAGATAATCTATCTAAGAAGCTGCAGTTCAAGTCGATTACTGTAGTTCTATTGCCAGCCGTTTTCAAAAAAGATAATCGCGTTTAAAGTTTATAGGTCGTTGTTTTCAATTGGAAGAACGTCTTCGGTTAGTCGAGACAGCGGCGGATATAATTCTTGTTACGCGGGATGATATATTCTCAGATAAAGTATAACTTGGGATGAAGTGTTCTGGAGTTGAAATGTTACTGGTGTAAAGTGTTCTGGGATGAATTCTTCTGATAATAATTTTACTGATAAAAAACTTTTAATGTGTATGGGCTTCCGATGGAATTAATTAGTATTGTTAAATTGTCAGTACGACAATTGGCGACCTTCTAAATTTCCTCATAACTGCATTTCATATTTAAATATATATAAGCCACCCTTCAGTTGGTTTATTTTCAACATCTTCAGATTTTCGACATAATTCCAGAATAATTTAGTTTGCAAATTTCCGCATTTCATTTGGAGGACATAAATTTCACAGACACATCTCTAAACTTTGTTTTTAAACATAATAATTGAAGGCAAAAATGAAAGATTTGTTTCTTTCACCATATTTATTATTATACATATGGGACCCATATTGTATAAATCATTATCTTTACATTTACAAATATGGGTATATACAACTTAATTATTATGATTTCTTTGTTGAACCCTCTTTCCCACCTAGAAACTTAGAAAATCTGAAACAACATTAGAAAACAGTGCAAATTGATCAAGAAGCCAAACCTTAATCATTCATTAGGACCGCCCATTGACTTATTGTTCCTTATTTCTTACGACAATAAAAAGAGCAGATTGAAGGGAGGCATGATAATTGAAATTGAAATGAAAAGAAATCGAAATCAAAGAATCTCTAAATGGTAAAAATTACTTGGAAAGCCCTTCAATATACATCGTTATAATTTTTTTTCTATGTTCTATCTAGAATCAACAAAAATAGGGAACATACACCAACAAAATCGGTTGGATTTCAACCGAATGCTGAAGGTGTTTTTTTTATAACAACATTTCCAAGTACACCTGAAAACATCAAAGATATCCGTTCATATATCCACTTTTCAAATAAATGGTTTGTTGTGTTTGTCTTCCAGTAACCATAGAATAAACATAAAAAAATTGGTAATTTTCTTTAAAAGGAAGATATTAACAAGTTCTTAAACCATATGGGCCAAACAAGAAAAATTTTTTAGCTACACTACACTAATTTTCAAAAATTGAAGGCACAAGGTTTTGGTACAGCTTAAATTAAAAGTTCTCTTGTACACTACTTTCTTTCGTAATCCGCTTAAACAAACATTAAACAATAGAGTAGCGAAAACGTCTTTGATAACCTTCAATGTATTTTTCCCGGTTAACCGCAGGAAAATCATTTGTGATCGTGACAGGGAAAAGAGCCCTTATCTTCACCAACCACTTTTTTCAGGAGAAGCAAAAATGTGAGTTTGGGTCCAATTTTGGTGTTTTTGATTAACGTTGGTAACCCTACTCTGGCATCTAATCTTACGACTGCAAGTTGTTTCAGATTGATTTGAAGCCTAGAAATATTTTAAAAAAATGATTTTTCTAGACCTCCTCTCATATATCTTCTTACAATTTTCAAACTTTAAACAGCTATAACTTAAAACTACATATTTTTCTTTTAAATATTCAAATATTCATAACTAAGTAAATTTTTGGAATTTTTGAGCGGGACAAAGTGCATTTTGTTCATTTGTTTATCTAGAAACATAAAAAAAATTTAACTCGGGTTTTACCTCGGTGAAGATAAGGGCCCTTTTCCCTGTCACGATCACATTTAGCTTTCATGATATAGAGATTCAGAACAGAAAATCTCCCACTGAAAAACAATTATATCGTTGAGAATTAATTTTTTTAAAACCTGCCTATTACCTGTTTTTCATGGACATGTCAATGCACATTTTAATTGCCTTTATAAACACACTTCAAAGCAAACCCTTGAAAAAAATGGATCCATTCAAGGTTATTAACGAGAAACTTCACTGCCACATTAATGTTTTTACTCATTTCCCGACCAAACTTACAAAAACCCCATCCATTAGTAATAAAAATTCTGAAACATTATTCTCATTCTCACTTTTGTTCAGAACAATTTTACTTAATTATTATTTCAAAGATTTTCCTTTCATTCCCATAAAAGCATACTACACAATGATAATTGCGTGCTTATGCTAAATAACTGTATCAACAATCTTGGAATATTAACAAACCAGCCGATTCGATTAAGTAAATGCTAAAGAGTTTCCATTCAGTGAAAGGTGAGACAATATAATTCGAAAGTCTCTTCAGGAAAATGTAACAAAATTATGTTTAATGCATGGTAATGAAAATTAAAACCGAGAAATATCAAAATTCTTGACGGTTTGGATGTTCTTTTGCGAGTTTTCGTTTTTCACAAGGAAATAAAAAAAAAACGTCTATATGAAGATTTGTTGTTGCAATCGAAATCGCAGGTGTGACTAAAAATTTGGAATTATATTTCAATTAACAAAACAACAATTATAAGTAAAAACATAACACCGAACAGTTCAACAGTTCAGAAGGGTATTCTAAGAAAATTAAATAGTTAGGTCGAATTAACTTGAAGTAGGTGTTGGTTGGGTAGGTTGTAGGTTGGTGTACGCAGATCAAAGTTTACAACTTAACTTTTGTTAGATTGGTTTAGTTATACCTTTTTAAAATATAATTTAAATTGAAACTAAAGCCAAAACTTCCTGTGTATTAAGGGCTTACACCCCATCCAAATGTTGGAACAATTTGATTTATATGCTTCTTGCATTTCCTAATAGTTTATAACGTCAAGAATACTGTTAAATGTATGGCGAAATTTCAAGTAATTTTGAGCACTACGCACCGGTGTATCATAGTAGTAGGGATATAAATACCTGTCAAACATAAAACGCGTTTAGCCTAAAACGTCATTTTCAAAACCGGTGTTCCTGCAAACTGAAAAACGGGTTTTATAATTGTAAAAAAAATCTTTATAATAATGAAAGATAGCCTCTATTTCACTAATTTTTGTTTTTTAATTCCTTGCCATCAAAGACCGCGTTATCAAATGTTACGAAGAAATTTACATTTTTTGTCTTAGGTAAAATATCGAGGAACACGGCAAAGTACCTTTTAAAAACGTCGTTTTTAAAACTAGATTAAGGAGGGAGATACATTTACAACCATTTTAAATCACACCAAAGTTTTTTAATTGAATTGAAAGTGCTTCTCAAGTTATAGCCCATGAACGTGACCCTTTCTCTTTACTATTTGTAATGTTAGTTCAAACTTTAATCCCGTTTCTCTCAAAACTATGTTTTTCAAAGTGGTGGAAGCGATAACTCCAAAAGTTCGTCATCAATCCAGATAAAATTTTGTACACATATTTTGTATAATATCACCTTCTACTCTATATGAACCAAAGTTTCGAAAAATCTGTTCAAACCAAATTTTTTCGAAGCAAAACAAAATGTGGTCTAAAATCCCAAGATTTCTTTTTAAAAGTGTCTGAATTCGGAACTTTTTTTCAATTTTTTTTACGTTCAACTAAAAGTTATAACATTAATAATGACAAAGAAATCCCATTTATGCTTAAAGCATCAAAACAATAGACTCTAGAAGTTCCACCAGTGTTAACAACTCTTGCCGCGTTCCCTGCAGGCTATAGTTCGTCCATTTTCGATTATACAAAAAAAATTGTTTGTAATACTTAAAAATACTATTGCATTAAAACATATGCTAAGTATATAACACATCATTTAAAAAAAAATTCTTAAAAATAGGCCAAAATTAGGTAATCTAATTGTATTTCCCCCCTTAATAAAGCGTATATGTATTTTGCGCAAAAAAATCTACTAAACCTTTTAGTTAAACAATGACCGTCCCGTCCCGTCCCACTGGATAAATAGTTAATCTGTTTTGTTTAGAAATGCATCTAAAGAAATCAATGAAATTCATCAAAAAATAAGTTAATCAAAAAAAAAATTCTATTTATTAGTGTTAATGTTAATGTTAAAGTAAAATGCATCCGCTTTTTTTTACGTAATTTACATACTAACGAGAAATTATATATTTGTGTAGCTTAAGTTAGATAAAACATAATGTTGTATATTATAAAACATCAAAGGTTTACTTTATCCTCTAACTCCCATCTATGATTTTATATAATTTTCCATTGAAATGTTTGTGTTCCGTAAAACAAATTTTATACAAAATGCAATGGAATAATATAGTCAAAGCTATTCTTATGCAATTACAATCCAGTTTAATGCATAAATAATTTCATCTAACTCGTTAATTTATATTAAAAAGTTTGTATAATGGTGATGTTATCTTGTTGTTTTCTGACGCAATGCTGGGAAACTATAAATGGTTAGGAGTATATAGGAAGTTGTTATGTGATTATTCTTAGCACGAACGAATTTTTTTTATAAATTTATACAAATGGACACAAACCGGAATTTACTAGTGCTATTAGTAAAGGAAGGCAACTTATGCGCCAGCTATTACAATTGCAATAAAAACCTCCCCAAAAAGGTGCTAATTGTGCCCGACTTCGCTCACAGGGTGGGTCGCTTACGCACTAGTACATTCACAGTAGTACACTAGTATAAATAACGCAAACCAGAGTATTAATTTTCTCACGATACGTACCACTTTAACATTTCTGTCCACTAGACAGACGGATCAAATATAAATTAAATAAACTACACAATACCAAACAAATTTATATTCGGGGATCCTCTCAATAATCCTTTTAACTCAACAAAATCATAAATGTACTTCGGACTTATTTATGCGTATTGAAAAACATAATTAAAG
>JANTOP010021893.1:0-13021 GCA_027564815.1 Symmerus nobilis | reverse complement strand
TAGTTTCTAGCTGTGGAGCGGAGATCTATCCCCAGAAATTATATCTTTTCTTAAAACAGTCTTTTCTTAAAACTGGCTTAACTCCAATTTTCCCCATTTTGATTAGATTTTTGCCGACATTTTCCTGAAATTTTCCCAATTCCAATTTTCTCTAGACATTTGCCGCATCTTACCGAAATTTATCCGAATTTTTCCCTACTTTTCATAATATCGACTTCTTTATTTTGGAAAAATTAAAATTTCGTCAAAGGACCGTAATCTGGATAGAAAACAAATATTTACACGTGAAAACTTAAGTTTGGAACTTAGAGCTTTCGACGCGCTTTTAATAGATTGGCCAAATTTCTGCGAAAATTCCATATTTCATTTAAATGTAATGAAATGGATAAAAATTCAATTCCAAATTAAATTAAACGACATTTTAATTTTAAGCTTTCAATGAGCTTTCGAAATTTTTGAAGCTTTTTTAAGGAAAAAGATGAAATTTTGTTAAAGGAACGTATTTTGGGTAAAAAATAGATTTTAGAACGTATAAAATGAGGTTCAGATAATAAAGCTTTCTTGGAGCTTTTGTACGAAGAGCTTAGTTTTGATATTTTAGTATTTTTCATAAACTAATTTATAAACTGCCGTATGATAAGGGGTCATAAAATTCTGCATACCCTACAGAGATGTTGACCGCACGCCACTGAAACCAAGTGACCTCCAACCAAGAAGTATTCACCAATTCTTCTAGTCTCGGTCTCGTTCTCGCCCACGGTTCCCACCTAACCGTATCCAATCCCGTGTTCGGTCCAAGAGTAAACGCCGTAATAATTCGACTGGACCTCATAAGCTCTATTGGTATCACCACTATTTATATGAAATTTTGGTGGCCAACCACTGATTCTAGTGGCCAATCATTGATTCCGCACCCTACAGGCCGCCTTTTTATTAAGGACAAACTTACAAAATTACATTTCATTATAGACACCCGAGCCAATTTGTCGGTAATTCTGTATAATAACAGTACAACGGCGAAGATCTACAATTCCAACTTTCAGATTCTGGATACTGGAATTTGATTTGGGTGTACGACGCAGGTATAAACATATTTTTATTTTAGCGGCGGTTGACAGACCGATTATCGATCAATGCCTCCAAGTGTATATTCGGCGCTAATTCTTTATGTTTTTTAAGCCATACAATTTCTGAAAGAGGCATTCTTCCATCAGAAGGTAGAGTGGAAATATAAGATAAATTCGCTGCACCTCAATTTATTCGGCAACTTCAACAGTTCGTGGGAATGGTTAATTAATTACTACGCTTCATTCCCCATTTAACCGAACTGTTGAACGCCGATTTACCACCACTTAATTAACCTGCTGAAAATAAAGCCCACATTTTTTAGCCCAGCCTTGCAGTTCTGCTTCGTTTAGCATAGCCACGGAGGCATCCAATTTTTTGCAGTCGAAGCAATAGTGCAATAATATCGAAACGGTACATGGGAGGGAGCCTCTCTCCTTCTATTCGCAGACATTGTCCCCAGCTGAAACAAGATATTCCGCATTTGATCGGCAGCTGTTGACAATGTATCTGGCAATTAAGCATTTCCGCTATATTGTTGAACGTAGGGAATTTACCTAGTCCACAGATCATAAGCCCCTGACAAGAGCTATCTCATTTAATTCGGAAAAACCCCCCAGGCAGACATCTGCATTTCGTTTGTCAATTTACAAAACGACATTCGCTACATCAGTTGTAAGAATAACTTCGTCGCCGATTACCTTTCACGGTTGAGTTGTCATGAACCATTGGCAATTGAGCTAATTTAAAAACGAACAATAACGAACTTAAACAACTACTTGCGTCGGGAAGTTGCTTAACAGTCCTGTTAGGGTTTCGTATTGCCGTTAGAGATGATCTTATTTTATTATTATATGTGTTTTTCTTACAGCAATCGAGCGATTTGTGTAAACCCATAGACAAGAAATTGTACAAGGGAACCAATCCCAGTTGTCATGATTTTAATGAAGCGATGGCTATAAGTGATGGCGCTCCATTACTCGTAGGTTTTACAACCGGACAAATTCAATTATTACATCCGAGTAAACGAGAACCAGGACGAATATACAATGAAGAGGTAAATTATATTTGTCGTATCATATTTACTATCTCATCCATTTGTATTCTCATTTTTATATTATTAAAGCGATTAATTGACAAGACAAAGGTGACCTGTTTAAAATGGTTACCAAAATCACCGAACCTATTTTTGGCCTCTCATGCTTCCGGACATCTTTATCTGTATAATGAGGAGTTGTTATGCTCACCAATAGCGCCAACATATCAAAATTTTAAAGTGAGCGACGGATATACAATACTGACATGCAAATCGAAATCGTCCCGAAATCCGCTGTACAAATGGACGTTCGGCACCGAAAATTGTTGCATAAATGAATTTTGTTTTTCGCCATGCGGATCAATGTTGGCCATCGTTTCGCAGGATGGTTTTCTGCGTGTATTCCACTATGACACAATGGAATTGTTGGGTGTGGCGCGCTCATATTTCGGTGGATTTCTATGCGTCTGTTGGAGTCCCGATGGCAAATATATTGTTGTTGGTGGTGAAGATGATTTGGTGACGGTGTGGTCACTGCATGAACGGCGGGTGGTCGCACGTGGACAAGGTCATCGATCTTGGGTATCGGTGGTAGCATTCGATCCATACACATCGTACTCACAATGGGATGGACCCGATTTTTCGGATGATGAGAATCCGATGAGCGATGGTTATATGTGCGGAAATAGTTTTAATAGTGATAGTCAATTTACGAACGACGTGGACTGTGAAAGTAATCCGATAAATTGTAGTAGTAACAACAAGCGATCATCCATACGAAATAGTTTAGCTACGGAAAAATTAGGTACCAGTTATAGGCTTGGTTCAGTTAGCCAAGATACTCAGATCTGTTTATGGGACATTACTGAGGATGTGTTACGGCAATCGTATGAGATTCGACAACGGCTCAGTTCACATGATCCCCAAAATGTAACAACGATTATGTCGAATGGTGAAGTATCGAGTGGTATCGGCAGTAACATCGATTACACGGCGAAAGATAATTTAAATGTTAGTAGCAAAAGTTCGATCAGCAAATCGGGACCGGGAAGTAATAATAAATTTACAGCGAATTGTACAAGTGAAAGTACAAGTGGATCAAGTATCTTGAGTTACGATCAAATGGCACGAAGTTCCAGTAATGAGAATAGCAAACATTCAATAATTAGTTCCAATAAAATGAATTCTAACATAAGTAGTAATTTAAATAATATAAAAAATAGTAGTAATGTAATGAAAAGTGATGCGTCCACCCAATTGACGGACAGTGGCGGTGGCAGTAAATCAACATCATCCGGTGGATCAAATAAATCATCGGACAGTGGAATGACAACATTTAATACGTTGACGCAACGACTATCCAATTTCGGGTTAGGCAATGATAAAAAATCATCGGACGGTAATGCCGGAACCGGTGGCACCTATAAAAAGGGATTTTTATTTTCAAAAAATACTAACAGCGGACCGACTACAAATACCAATCATAATAACAATTCGGATCATCAAACACAATCGTCCAGTACGATTGGTAATGTTAACGATCATCCATCGTCGATAACGTTGTTGAAAAATTCGAAATCAAGTAATACATCGGTTGTGTCATCGTACGATCCAATGAAATTGATTGGTACGGCTGCATGTCCCCGGTTTGATGAATGTCCACTACTCGAACCGTTGGTTTGTAAGAAAATCGCCCACGAGCGATTGACGGCGTTAATTTTTCGTGAGGATTGTTTTTTGACCGCTTGCCAAGATGGTTTTATTTATACGTGGGCACGGCCTGGCTATTGGGTAATTATTAGATGAGAATCGATTATTGGGAATTCGGATCTAATTTTAATTTCTATTTTTTTCTTTTTAGAATATTCAACAACACAGTGCAATAGCAAATAGTCCAAATGCTACCGCTGGTGGAACAGTAGTCTAGATGTTTTTTTTATTTATATTAATTAATATTTTTATAATAACTTATATTGTTGAGCGATTAAGATTTTAAGCTCACAGTTTAAGAAATATTAGAATTATTTGTATTATTTTAAAATTATGATTAATGAAAAACATTAAAATAGTATATCCAATGAAGAGAATTAAATAATTAACAATTTGTATTTATATTATAGAAAAAATATCTTAATAAGGGCTCGGTATTGTGTAAGTAGTGATTTTCTTATTGTAAGTCGATAGGAAAATATTACACCAAAGATTAATTAAATAATAAAAATTAAAAGTATAAAGAATGGATTTGATAGAAATTCGAGATAATATTTATTTGATTTAAAATATAAAAACGTTTCGTATCCCAAAGTGGTGTGGCAAAGCCATTTTTTTTTTATTTTAAATGAATGATAATAGTAAAATAAAACCCAAAATTCCATTTAAATGTTAAATATTAATTATATGTTTTGATCAATTTAATTATTTCGAAAAATTCAATTCTCTTGAAGCAATTTTGTTTTTAAAAAATAAATAATATTGACAAGCCAGCAATAGCTTAATTTAATGAGTAATATGTATGAAAGGATATAATAATCGATAGCTTCGGTGACCTTTTTCTAATTTTTAATGTGACCTCATGACGGAAGTTAAACTAAAATTAGTATTGGATTATTTAATTTTGTATCACAAATACTAGTTTTTAGATTATTTAAAAATTATGACTGTTATAATATGGAGAAAAGATGAATGATTAGTTGGGGGAAAACCGTTCAAATTATCTTAAACTTGTAGGTTTGAAAATATTGTCTTATCTCTCAACTAATGATTTACAGTTTTTCTTATTAATAATCGGCATTTTTAAACACAGAGCTTGCCTTAAGATAAATTAATTAAATAAAATATAAATTGAATCCTATTTTTATTAATCACATCACATCACATCATTATAATATTAATAAATAATTAGAATTCATTAAGTTTAAAAAAAAATATGTTAATCCATTTATGTAAGCCTTTTATTTATTATACTTAGTACATGTGTAGTACAATATTTTATAATCATTTTTTAGCAAATCCTTTTGAGTAAATTCATTTATTTTATTGTAAATGTTCTGTAAAATAACGGAATAAATTAACGGTGTAATAAAATATAAATTATGAACAGCAATATAATAAAAAGAAAAGAAAAAATTAATTAAGAAAGATAATGAAATAAAATTTCAATTTTTCCAATTTCTAGAAAAAATTATCATGCCATTTTACGTAAATAAAATTAAAAAAAATATATATGTTTTGTGAATATTATATTTTAGATTTTTCATTTTTGTTATTTTATAAAATATCATCATAATTATAATTTATTTGGTAATTAATATTTTAGATAATAGATGAAAATATATAAATATTATATAATAATAAACAATTAACTAAAATATAAAGAAAAATCATAAAGAAATATTTAACGTTATTATCATGTAAATAAATTATTTATAGATATTTTCAAGAAGAGAAGAGGAAGAATTAAAAATAAATAAGAGATTATAAATATCTACATTTGCTTTACATGGATAATATTTTAGAATTTTTCTAATCCCGTTGCTGGGGAAAGTATGTTCGGTAAATGGCTGTAAATCTATATTCGAAATTAACCATTGCATTTTCATGTCGTCCGTTACCCAATTTTCGATAGTTTATATGTTTACTCTAATATGTGTAAATATATTATATCACATTTTTAAGACGATAATTTCTCTACTTCTACACAATATTTATAATTAATTGTTGAATTACCGTAAACATAAACATGTAAATGGTAATAAATAAATTAATATGACAATACACAGAACAAATCTAATAAATTTAAAAGGAACATTACCTTTACATTTTTATTTATTTAATTCTTAAATTAAAAAATTAAATAAAAACGCAGAGGAAATTCTTATAAATTTAATTAATTCGTTGTGTGTTTGTTTTTTTTTTTTAATTTATTTAGTATAATTTACAATTTTTATTATTCTCAGTCGATTCTAGAATCTTTGTTAAAATTAGGCGAATTATTAAAAATCAAATAATTAGTTGCATGAAAATTAGTCCAATTAATTAAGTTTTGATTTATCGAAAATTTTCCGAACATCAGATCATTTTTTACCTGAAAAAAAATAAAATCGAAATCGGGACTCTGTAAGAAATTTTATAAAAATTTCGAGAAATTATAACACTTATAATACACAGGTCGAAAACAGATCTCATAAGATAATAAAATTCGAATTTTCATCAAATTTTTTGATTTGTGGAGAATTTGCTTATTTTCGTGGAGATTTCCAATATTCTGAATATTTAATTAAAATCGTAAAATCTTACAAAAATTTCATAAAAATCGGTAATTTGTAAAAAAGAAAGAAGGATATTTCATTTGAAATGAAATGAACCTATTGTGGGCCTGGCAATGTAAAGCCATCGGTTTTTTTTTTTGGGAAATTACCGGTCAAAGTCTAATTCAAATAGAAAATAATAGACAACATTTTTCTAATATTTTAGACACTCTCCTTGTAATCAACTACAGTTCTAGTTCGTATTCGGATATAGTAGCATTTAGAAATGATTTTAAGTCAATTATGATGTGTATCAGTAATAAAATGACCATGACTCAGTTCCATTTCTTAAAAACTTCTTAATAAAGGTGCAATCAAATGAATATGAATGGACTTGTTGATCCTTGGAGGGTATCTATACGAAATTTCAGAATTTTAGCTGCAGTAATAATCGAGATCCCAATAGGTTTTGAAAAATCCGTTGTATAGACTCGAAATACTACTAATTAAAAATTATTTTCCCCAAATAAACGTTAGAAAAGGCATGCCTGACATATTGCCTATCATTATGGGGTTATCTTGGTATACCTGTGCAAAATTTAGGCCTTTAGGTGAATTTATCAAAAATGGCAAAAAAAAATATTCGGCAAAAATCGAAAATTTTAAAATTTGGCTTTTTGCAACTACAATCATATTTGCTTGGATACAGCATTTTTAAATGATCTTAGGCAATTAGGGTACAATTGAGGAAGTTAGAAATCTAAAATCAAGTTCTACTTTTTATAATAAAAAATTTATTTTTAAAATTAGCAAATAATTCTTAAATCATTACGAGTTGATTGAAGCGAAAACATAATTCTTAAATTAATCGCTTTAATTAATTATTGTTTCGTTTATAAACTTCCATAGTTTATAAGACTTAGAACAGGGATGCACACGTTGCCATTGTTTTTTAAACCATGAAATGAAAACGTAGAAAAAATAATTTTGCGATCAATTTTATATTTTCTATATTCTCTTTAAATTCTTATGTTAATTTTATTTTTCAAGCTTACAAAATTATTAATGATTTATTTTTATGATCGTCTTGTGGTTTTCTCTCATTCCCATGTTAATTTTAATTATTTTCATTTCTATATGAGGGTATGGAAATGGCGCTGTGCACCCCTGACTTAGAGCATACAGATCATAGGGATATGAAAGTAAGAGCAATTATGAAAATTCCGTGCAGTAGGAAATCGAAAAATTTCTGGTTTCATTGAATATATTGAGATTCTCAGATTTTCAAGGAATTCTCTCATTTAATGTTTAGAATTTTTCAAATATTTTCCACTATTCTCTGAATGAAAAAAAAAATGTAATTCAATTCGATTCGGTATTCAAGGGATAAATTGAATATCATTTGAGGTCAATCTGTTATCGGGATATATTTTATGCGAATAAATTAAAATTGGAGATCAATTCCTTTTCTCTTCTACAAGGCAGGATTGTTGGATATAATCGGAGCGGTTTCGAATGCATATTTTGCAATTAAGAAATAGGAATATTTATATTCGATTTATTTTTAATTAAAACCGGTACATTAATTCCATTTAAAAAAAAAGGTAATTATAGTTAATTATAAATATTTTAATATTTCAAACATTATAATATCATTTTACCAATTAGTAGTAATATAGTACAAAACGTCATTAATACATTTACAATTTAATTACATTTTAAAGGATCTCATTCGTTTCAATTCGATTAAATTAATAGCCAGATAGCGCCCATATAACGATTGTTTATTGTGACATTTTATCCTTTATCCATGCATTCAAAATTTCAGTGATGATAAATGTTTAATAGATCTTTCCGTCTTATAAGACGACCGTATCAAGTTTTGGTTGCGGAATTAAATGCATTGACAGCCAAAATGACATGATCGGTTGTAAGCCGGCAACCAAAAATAGAAAATATAATTTCCGTTTGCGACCCTGACTGGACGAATAGTCATGGTGGGCGGGTTGTTGTATCGGTGACCCGTATGCATCGTAACTGAGCGGTGCAGTGGAATCATTTGTAGCTGATTCATGGAGCACATTTGCTTTTAATGAACGTAACTAAAAAAAAAGAAGGAAAGTGGGATAATTGATGGAATCATTCTCTTTATAGAATAATTTTACCATAAAAAATGCTAATGCCAAACTGCAATAGATTAACGATATATAATAACCAGTTTTTTGAAATGGTACACTAACTAGTATGCAGACACAGATAATAGCAAATTTATAGCCAGCTAAAGCTAGTAAATCTAATGTTTTTAAATTTGTCTGAATATTTGTTATGTAAAGCGTTATAGAATAGATAATCAATTCAATTATACTGTAGGCTAGGGCACTAGACGCTTGTATACCTATTTGTTCGGGTGTAAAACGGTTTTGCATTCCTAAAAATTAAGTAGAACGATTTTTATTAAATTAAAGTGGAAAAAAAGAAATGAATATACCGAGAATAAGACCAGCTAATAAAACATAAGTTATATAGGCCATTGCTGGTATATACAGATCATTTGCATTTACATCGTATCGGGGCGGAACTGGTGTATCTTGATTATACTTCAATGACCAATCCTAAAATGAAATTTGGATAATAGACGATTTATAATATAATTATCTCCGGTTAACTTACCGTATGAGAAAATGGGAAGAACAACAATCTCAGCTTATTGATAACATATTTATTATCAACGGCAAAATAATATTTCAACCGTGTCACTGGAATATATTTCTCGAATTGACTTTCGACTATTTGCTTTCCGTGATCAGCCAACTTTTGCCCGTATTGAATGGCCATATCTTGAACGATTGGCTGTTGAAACATTCCAAATTGTGGAGGCATTTGATTCATCGTACCGTCCATTTGTTGAAATTGATTTGGTCCAGCGGCTGGTCCTAAAGCACCACCACCCATTACCGGATACATATTTGGATAGGGTCGTTGAATACCGGATTGGATGGGTACCGAATTACTGTAATCCATGTTTGGATACGGCATATCAACGCCGGTACCTGTTTGAAATGTTGGCTGTGCTGGCGGTGCCATCGGATTCATCTGTGGAACGCCATAGATTGGTTGTTGCCGCTGGTTGTCGTATGAATTTGCTGATGGAATATAGGACGGTGCTGTTGGCACGGCATTCACATCACTGACGCGTTTTGCTTTCCGTGCCGGGCCAGCTGTAAAATATGTTCCGAGGGGGTTTTTTAGTAGAGAATTCAGAATATAAAATGAAAAACGGAAATTAACAAGAAATCTATCTACAAAAATAAATTTTAAATCAAGGATTTGGTTCGAGGGATCGGGAATAACAATCATTTTCTAGGCAACACAAAAAAAAAACCACAAACATGCGAGTTACAAAACGAAATTTAATTAGGACGTTTCTTGCCGATCTCCTTACAATTTGCCAACTTACGGGGCCGTGCGCCTAAATTCGCATTGTAATTCATGGTTCCAAATTAATTAAATCAATCCGAAATTGCAATTAATTCCAAAGTTTCGATGAAATACAAGAATTTACACATCACCAATGAATTGTCTGTCAAAATGAAAGATCAAAAACATTTTTACACGTATGCCATCTGTTGCCTGATTGTAAAAAGCGTTATAGCGATGCAACGAGTATTTGTAATATGGTAATTTATTTTGTTAATTTTAATCAGTCATATAATTATAATAATTTTTCTGTTTTTTGTAAATTAATCAACATTCGAAAATGATTATAGCAGTTGAGTTAGCTTTTAAATTCAGAGAAAAATTTACTATCAAAACTTTTGTAACACGAGATGAATATCAAAATGTAATGAAATTTTCCCGCCCGTATATTGACAGCTGGCTCGTCGGTCTTGTAAAATAAACTTCGGTCGGTCGAAAACAAAATTTTGTTAGATTTTTTAAAAAACGTTAATGGATGGATGAAAGAAAATGGGTTCGGAACGTCCTAAACGAGCTGCTTCCCAGAAAACAGCGATAATAATATCATCAGACAGTGAGGAGGAGGTTATCTCCACAAAACCGGTACATATTAAAGTTCGAGTTAAAGGCGACCGGCTTCTAGTAATCAATGATGAAATTAAGAAAGATTCAGATGATGATTACATTCCAAAGAAGAAGAAAAGGTATCTGAAATATTTTTCTAAACTAAATTCAATTGAATTAAATCTATTTTAGTAAAAACGTCGGTAAGCCTGCTGGTCGAGCCAGAAAGACAAAAGGAACAATAAATGAAGATGAAACTACCATCCCATCGAAAAGGATGAAACTAAATTTGAAACAGTTGGACGGTTGTACAACATCGAAAACGGATAATGAATCAGACGGTTCACCACGGAAAGAACGAGAAATGGATTTTTCGTTCAAAAATCATACGTTCATTCCATGGTCGGAACATGAATTGCTATCGGAAATGCAAAAAATCAGCCACAACCTTTCCCAAAATATTATAAAATTATTTGAAAACGACAATACCATTCCGTTCATTTGTCGATATCGGAAAGAGTTGGTTTCAAATATGACACCGGAACGGTAATCCATATCTTTCGTTTTTCACCCATCCATTTTAATTGAAAGTCTTAATTTCAGGCTACGTGATATCAAAGTTACTTACAATCACATACAAAACATTAAAGCTAGAGCCGAAAGTATTATTAAAAATTTGAAACGTGACAATAATTTGACGCGAGAAATTAAGGGGAACATTTTGTGTGCAAAATCTCTGGACGAGTTGGATCATTTAGTATTTTTTTTAATCAATTACTTAATTAAATTAGTAAAACCTTTTTTTTATTATTTTAGTATGCTCCGTACAAACAAGCAAATAAAGGTTCATTGGCCGAAAGAGCTAAATCAGTTGGTTTACAAGCACCAGCCGCACAGGTATTATTTGGTAAAAGTAACAAACCAATCGATCCACTTAACTTAGTCGATCAAACGGTTCCAGATTTGGATAATATGGAAAAGGTTATGGACGGAATAACGCATATTATGTCGTACATAATTTGTAGAGACACCAACATATTGAGTGAGCTGAGAAATTTGTTGAGTTAATTTCCTGAAATTACCAAAATTATTTTATTAGAAATTTTAATATTTTAGGCAGATCAAATATAATATTACGATTGAAACAAGTACATCGAAAGCGAAGGTTTCAAAAGCGGAAACATCAAAAGATCAAAAAGTTGATGCCAGCAAATTTGAGAATTATTTTAATTTTAAAAATGGTATTCGATATATTAAGCCACATCAAGTGTTGGCCATAAATAGAGCAGAAAATTTAAAAGTAAAGAGACATTTTGTTCCATATTCCCGTTTATTAGTTAATTAATAAAAATGTTGCCTTTTAGGTGATAACTGTTAAAATTGTTATTCCAGACAATTTTAAAAAGGATTTATACAATCTTATATTTGCTTCATATATGGAAAATGGACCAATGTATCCGGTTCGCCGTCAGCTATTTGATAAATCGTTTGAAGAATCGTATAATAAGAAATGTAAGAATTGCAAATTCAATTATGTCGATAGTTCAGCATCTATCTTTATTTAAAAATGTTAATATAATGTAGCCAGTAAGAAAATTTCGCAAGAATCATATAGAGGGGTTTACTCATAGAGTTAAAATATTTCTCGACCAATTTTGTACTTTATTGTATATTTTTGAATGCGATTTAATATTTATTTAGAAAATCGGAACCGGATTTCCAAATATTCTACTAATTCTAATATTATTCTTAGCGCTCTTTGAAAGTAGGTGGCCTAACAAATTTCTCGCGTCTGCCATGGCTGGTTTTCATGAGCTAATTGAATCTCAGAGAGACATTAAATTTGAGTGGGATTAAATGGACTTTCGAATCTATTTTCAACATTTCGGCATCAACTTCAAACTATGCGACTTTTGCTCCGATTTATTTACTTCTTTTCCCCACTGTTTACTGGTTTTCCGTACTGTCCCGACCTTCCTTGCATTTTCTGACTTATTCTGAGTTTTTCCTATATTTTTCAATTCAACTTTTTTCCCTGACATCACCGATTTTTACATTTATTTCTGTGTAGTAGTTGCTTTGCTACATATGCGACTATATAACGAAATGTACAAACGATTCTATCTGTGAATTGCCCATTATTTTCTCAGAAAAATCCTAAATAATTATCCAATTTTCGAAATTACTAAAGAAATATCCTATAATTAGCATGTTCACTACTTGGATAGCTTCAACGGATTAACAAAAGTTTATCCATGAGTCACGTACGGCTCTCCTAATTTCTATATTCTATTTCTATATTGCCATACAGAGACTCTCGTCCCACTTCTCTAGCTTTCCAGATTTTCCTAGTCACTGGTAGTTTTAATGTCTGTCTGCCGCCATTCATGGGAGTGTCTGTGAGTGAAATTTGGAACTAATATGGATTTTTGTATTAATTTTTCTATGTTCTAGTGAAGCCATTAATAAACCGTCAAATTCGAGCTGATTTAACAAAAACGGCCGAAAAGGAATCAATAAAAGTATTTGCAGCTAATTTAAAGCAATTACTATTAATATCACCGGTACGTGGTAACCGTATCCTAGGAATTGATCCCGGGTTTTCCAACGGTTGTAAAATGGCAATGATTTCCGAACAGTCCGAAGTACTTTG
>JANTOP010021892.1:0-18565 GCA_027564815.1 Symmerus nobilis | reverse complement strand
CCACCCCCCCCCCCCCCCCCCCCCCCTTAAGGCGCTCCTTCCACAGATGTTGAGAATTTGCTTAATATAAAATTAAAAATTAAAATACCAAAGATACCAAATAATTTGGGGTATCTAAAAATTCTTTAAAAAAATTCCAAATCTTTTTTGACCAATTTCCAAAGTTTGTTATAAAATATTTGTAAGAATTATCAATTATTCCCGGACATATTCTGATAATGATTAGAACAATTACTTCTACAATATGTTCTGGACAAATACCAGACATTTTTCCAATAAATTGAATTTTCATCCCAGAAATGTCCGATATTTCCGATTATTTTGTAATTGATTTCTGAATTTAATCGATTTAATTGAAAAATTATTATTATTTTGATTAAAAGCTTTCGGTGAGCTTTTGAAAAATGTATTAAGCTCTTTCATAAAATTATAAATTATGTTCAAAATAAATAAATAGATTTCAAAACGTTATCCTTAATTCTTTGAGCTTTCACGTCTTTACAAAGCTTTTTTTTATAAAAAAATCGGCTTTTATTTAAATAAATTAATTTAATCGAAAAAAAGATTTTGGAATGAAAAAAAAAATATATTTTAATTTATATGAAAAGCTTTCGAAGAGCTTTACAAGTTTTGTTAAAAATTTTTATCAGAAAATTTGAAATTTCACTGAAGAAGAATTATTGGGATAGAAATTAGATTTTAATACGTTTAAAATTACATCCGAAACTTCAAGCTTTCTATGAGGTGTCGCATATCTAAAAAGCTCTTCTGCGAAAATGTCATATTTCATATAGATTTTATTAAACGGAAAAAATAAAATTTTATTAAAAGCTTTCGGTATTGAAAGCTTTTGACAATTTTGTTAAGCTTTTTTCATAAAATTATAAATTTTATTCAAAATAAATGCAAAGATTTCAAAACGTATAAAATTATATCTTTAATTCCTTTAGCTTTTACATTTTTGCAAAGCTTTTTGAAAATATCAGATTTCATTTAAATTTACTTACTCGGGAAAATTAGTTTTCAAAATGAATAAAATCATATTTTGATTAAAAGCTTTCGGTGAGCTTTGGTGATTTTTGCAGAGCTTTTATCGTTAAACTTTCTGAAAAACTCATACCATATTGCAGGAAATCGAGGCTTGGAGATTAGAGAAATTGAAGTTACTCGGAAAATCACCCCAGGATCAGGAATTTTGGAAAACAATTTCTTTTTAGCGAGTTATGAGCTTTCAAAAATCGATAAATTTATTTATAAAAATTCAACTCATTTTCTAGCTTTCTTTTGATCAAAAATTTTTAAATTGTTCGATTTTCGAAGAAAATGTCAATATTTTTCTGGAAAATCAGAAGTTTCCAAATTTCAGGATTAATTTAAGAGATGACGTAAGTGATCTAATGATCTCATTACCTTAAGGTGTGTATAGACCTATGAGAAGAGTTTCATTGATAATGAACCATTTGGGATCGAGAAAAATGTAAGCCAATTTATATTCACAGTACAATGACTGATTAAAATCAAGTAAAAGTATGCATAATTTAAGAATAAAGTTCTAATAAAATCTGTAACTGAAATAGGAATTTACTGAAAATTCAAATCGAATATTACAGCTGGAAAACCTCGAACTCTGAAGAAAATATTTCAAAATTCATGTAAATAGAAGAATTTGAAAAAATTTGGAAAAAACAGAAAATTTGGTAAATTCACGAAATTTAATAAAATTAGAAAAGTGTAATTTCGAAAATAAAAATATCCAAAATCAAGAAATTTAATTTTTTATTGGATGATCGGGTAAATGACGTAATAATTATGCATCACTTCCCATTAGCAACAATTGAGAGACAGATAGGAGAATAGCAATCCGGAGATGGGGGTGTTAGTTTACATATCGCACTGACTTCTCACAGACAATTTTTGAAAATAAGTTTAGAATTGCCAATAGTAAAATCTCGCCATTAATTCTCAATCACTGTGGTTCCTAATTCATTTAATATAAAAATATAGCAAATCGAATAAATTCGATAATCGATTCCCTGGCAACGGAATCTGTACATTATATATTTTGTATCCCATCCATTGAGATTCATCTATAATTTAAAATTAAGGGTAAAACCTCAGATGGCGGATTTCGCCACCGGATTGGGTCTCATTTCGCATTTAATCATATCCTGAATTAATATAATATATAAATTCAGAGTTCGATTTCATTACACAGAACTTACCTGCTTCTAATCGAAAAAAATTGGAAAATTGAAAATTTGACTTGACGAATCGAAAAATTTCATAAAGCAAAAATTTACGAAGCAGATTTCATTTAGATTGAAGAAAATCAATTCGATCACGTAGGTCCAAAATTTAATTTTGAGTAGAAACTATTAACCATTATCTTAATCATGTCTCAACCTCAAAACAATTGTCTTTCTATCCGTAAAAGGACTGAATATTTAAAGCCACACTTCAATTATTTAAAACACGAATCTAATGAATCTCATTATTTTCTTTGTCCCTTACAGGATCCTTTTCATTAAGTTTTCTTATACCTGCATATTATCTGGTTTACATTAAATAAAAATTACCATAATAATGAGATCGAATCCTGAATAGAAAGGATAGAAAATTAGTCGACACCGTAACAAATTTCTTGACATAAGAATCAAGGATATTTATTTATTTAACTCTACGGATTGGTAAATCTTAGGAAATGAAACGCAAGACTAAAGTGTGCTAAACGACTTTGATGTAATATTCCCAAAAAAAAGATTCATTTATTTTAAATATAAAAAAGAATAATGTAGAAATGGAACCCTAAACTCTTTGGAAATTAACTATCTCGAACCATATTATTTATTTTCTTGTTGAACAGGAAATAAAATTTATAATCATTTATCAAAAAAAAAAGGGATGCAATAATCACATTAAGGAGTTAAGACAAATTTTATTGACTTTATATTATTAAAATTGATCAAAAATCTTTTTAATATTTAATCAGCTCCCGGAATCATTATGTATAAGAAAGTCGTGTGGATGGCACAAGACCTACATTATTAGGGATGGCATAGTTGATATTTATTTTGATTACATGATCAAATTATCGATTACTTATATTAAAATCGAATATCTACGTACCATTTGAATGTATAGGGGACGGTGACTTCGATATTCGGCTAAGATCTGTAAATAGAACAATAAGAAATATATTTAAAAAAAATCAATTGGTTAGAAATATAGAAATCAATAGAAAATAATCAAACAATTATCAATCATTTACAATAGGTTTTCCATCGTTTGGTAAATAGAACTGACCATTGTCCAATTTAATACAGGGACAAATCCACATGTTCTCACGAGTCATATACTAAATGTCCTTTTATATAAGTCAACCACTCGTAAATTCCCATTTTATTTATCAAATAATTCGTCTAGGTAGCAGTTTTTTTTTGGCCAGGTGATATACCAGTCCTAGTGACCAGACCTTATGTATACGAGATAAATTGCATTTATCGATTCGATTTTTTCTATTTTAGTATAACATGTGGTCAAGGTGGGGTATTATTCGTAAAAATATTGGCAATAGTTAAAGGCCAGTCATGACGGTAAATGTAAGGGTACAGTGAAACGACGAGGCAGGTTCGATTATATATCGACGAGGCAGGTCGTGCTCTATTGAATCCTATACAGTACGTCAATTTTAAATTTATACATTCCAGAAAATTCATTAAATTTATTATATTTTTCAGAATAAGGAAAGTGAGGTTTGTCGAAGTCAGACATAGACAGGAGGATTTAAAAATAATATTTTACAGATTTTATGTCTTTAATTGGATCACCCAGGTCATCCTTAAAATGATTTCAGTTCGAAATTAGAAAATTTGATATTTTTCCGGAGAAGTACCGATATTTCCTCAGAAAATCATATTTTTTTTAATGTTTTATCTCTTGTAAACCTTGTCCCTTTTCAGAAATATCTCTTAACAAGATTCATCCAGTCCCGAAGAAAATGTTCTGGATATTGTAAATATTTTCTGAGAGACTGGCAATGACCTAGTCTTAAAATTTGGGGGAAACATGAACAGACTGTGTCTGATCGAATGAAGCTTGCTCTCAACTTAACTCTAAAATGGTGTAGGGGACAAGGAATTGCAGTGAACCCCAACAAGAATGTACTTATCCCATTTAAAACGAAAACGAAGCTTAGTCTTCCGAAACCTTCCTTAGACGAAGTTGAAATAGATTTCTCTTCAGAAGTTAAATATCTACGGGTAATTCTAGACAAAAAACTTAACTGGAACAGTCATCTAAAAAACGTGACCACTAAGGCAACTAAAGCCTTAATGGTATGTAATAGATTAGTAGGATAGAATTGGGGACTTAAACCGAAGATAGTTCATTGGATCTACACTTCTATTGTACACATATGGATCCTTTGTTTGGTGGTCCAAAACTGCCAAAGAAAGGCCAGAGAAGCCTTAGCAAAAATGCAAAGGCTGACAATGCTAGCAATAACTGGGTGCAGGAGAACGATTCCAACTATTGCTCTGGAAAGTATACTAGAATTGCCACCATTGCATAACTATATAGCTGAGAAGGCAGCTTATGCATCATATAGACTTCTCGAAGAGATAAACCCAAAGCCAGGTAACTACCTCAGAAATATTTTTTTTGTCACAAAGTACTCGCACGCTTAACTATTTGCGACAAGCCGCAATTATTTCGATGAACGCAAGTGTATTCGCGGTCTGCAAGCCCAAATACCTATGTTTCGCCTCAATTTTAACTTGAAATGATCTACATTTCTAGTTATGCGATCGCACTGCGATAAACGCAACTTGGCCTCATTTGAGATCACCCAGCGATGACTTCTGTAAATTTTGAGACGTAGATCGTAATGCGGTAGATTTGAGATCCGTAAGAGTTAAATAGAATATAGGTATTCGAAGACGCGTCAACCACGGAATACTCGCAGGCTTTCTCTTGCCGCAAAGCCCTCGCAAAAATCTTGCTGGGTACAGGGGGCATCTCACCATATACGAGATGTTCCAGAGCCTGGTACATAAGAAAATTGTCTCGGATACAATTCCTTCGGAATTTGAGTTCGAGCAATCCTTTAATGTCGTTTTTCCATAAAGGAATGACTGGCACAACGGTAAACCTGAATGTGTGGAAGACACTGTAATCTTCTACACAGACGGGTCACGGAAGGACGGATGCACGGGAGCTGGAATTTACGGACCCGGTATTAGAGCCTGGATCCCAATGGGAGCCATGGCCATAGTCTTTGAAGCCGAGGTCCGTGCCATTGAAGAATGTGGCCTAAGGATTAATTATCTGCGACGAAAGCGTATTAGCTATCGATGTTTAAATCCAAGCTTGTCTTGGAATGGCTTGCCTTAACAGTTTTCTGGGTACCGGCACACGAAGGTATCGAGGTAATGAGAAGGCAAACGAATTAGCAAAGAAGGGGTCAAAGACCGAATTTGTAGGTCCTGAACCATTCTGCGGATTCAGTCTGGGCAATTTTAAATCTGAGATGGAAGAAAGGGACAGGAAGTGTATGGTAAAACAACTCCAACTGCTTAGCATAGACTCCCACTACAGAAAGTTCATAGGATATAGTAAAATGAAAGCAGCGGAAGCGCTTAAATTTAGCAGAGCAGACCTGAGACTTCTAGTTGGACTTCTTACCGATTATTGTAAACTTAATGCACACATAAAAAGGATAGGAAGATCGGAAGAATCAATCTGAAGATTCTGCAAGGAGGATGAGGAAACACCAGTTCACATTCTTTGTGAATGTGAAGCCATTGCAAGGGTGAGGCAAATCAAACAAACCAATTTCTGCGAAATCTTGGACTTTTTCAAGAATCTTGGTATAGGCTATGTCTGATCGATCAAAATTGACTGGGTACTCACAAGAGATCTTTTAGGTCGATGTGAAAAAAGAGGTGGTACATGTTCATTAATGTATTCCCTCTTTCAACCCTAATACAAAAAAAAAACGTACTAAATTAAAGCTTTATTCGCTACACTCTAATATAATACAAGGACCAACTATAATATAGATTATTTTATATGTACAAGAGTACTAACATATACTTGATGTTACCACTAAAATTTCGTTCATTGCAAGAATTAGATGTGATAGAAAACTCTATTAAAAAAATAGTAAATATTAGATAAATAGAGAAATAGATAAATTTAAGTAATCAGACCATCGGTGTTTATTGTATGTAGTACATCGGAGAATTTGAAAAAAAAAAATTACGGAGTTGGAAGAGAGTCCTTAAAAGTTGATAGATTTACTAATATAGTAGATGTAGTTTTTCATGTCAACACGTAAAAAACTGTTGATATTCTGAAAACTAAATTGAGCTTCATATACCGAATATAATAAATATGGAATGCAGTCTAGTGCATACAATGCAATTTTTCCAGATCTCGTTTATCAAGAAAAATCAATCGGCTGATCGATTTTTTATCTGATAGTTTTCAGAGTTGTGATATATAAAAAACAACTCCAATAAAAAATAAATTTAACAGGTAAAGTCGATTATAGTCGGACAATGATAAGAATATTTGGAAAGTAGTAAAAGACGTCTTTGTATGCATAAATAGTAGCCATCATTAATGGTCTATCGCCTTTGAAATAAATACCCTTCGAAATAAGACACATTCACATTATTATAATGCGGACTTTCTATTCTGTTGTCCTGTTTTTGTATTTATTTGACTCTGGGGAATATCGATGAATATCCATTTGGGGTTTTTTTTATCCAACCCAATAATAATATAATAAGGTAGCCGGTGGACTGTTATTTCAAAATCATTGCCGGAAAAAAAATAATATTTATTATTATTATTTTTTTAGTATAAAGGAAAAAAGGAGATAGTGATGGGCAATTTTATGAATATTGATTATTATTAATGGATATGGATTGGTTGAGGGTTCCTTTTCCACGCGGGAATATACTAAATTTAATTGATAGAATTAAAATCAGGAATAATTGATAATTTCTGATATCTAATTCTTTTGAATGCGAAATGAAAATATTTTCCTATCGTTTTTTCTCCAAAAAAATACAAACGATCTTATTTTCAGGATTACATCATTTTAATAAAAAAATCTTGTTTCGTACAAAGTTAAGTGTAAGAATGGGACCTTTCCAAAATTGTTAAAAATATTTTAAAATATCTATATGCATATACATGCATACATTTTAAGTATTAAAAGAAAAAAAAATCAAATAATTTATCGTCTATTTTGCCATTTATCTAACAAATCTAATATTTCATATATTATTTTATTTCTAACAACAAAAAGATGTAAATTTTTCTCCTAAAAACTTTTATATGCATTTTTTAAGTTTCGGGCTCTGAAAGGATCTAGTTGCACATCATATAATACACGGGAGATGCACAAAAGGTAGAAGAAATAAAAATGTATGTTCTAATGACATATGCACCTTTTTGTGCAGCATGTTATAATATGCATATAAAGATTTACCTTTAGAGGTAATATTTAAACATAAATTTGTGAAATATAGAAGAGAAAAAAAAATTTTATGTATAAATAATTATTATGTTTTCGTTTTCTATATTCAAGGAATTTTTTTTCATCCAGAAACTAAATCGTGATCTATAGGATTGCCCATAGTTTCTTATTTTTATACAGAATTTTTTAGAATTATGGAAGACACATCAACCTGGTACAATAGATAAAATAAAATATATAGATTTTCGTTTCTTTTTTTTAATTTTCAGATATAATTTTCAGGTACGAAAATAATTTAAATTTTTTAGGAGATTTAAGAAGGGAAAAAATGTCCTTCTACAATTGGTATATTTTAAATAAATTAATGATTATCTGTTTAATTTTAAAGGTAAGTTGAATTATATTAAGATATCCTTTAAGAAATAATGGGAAGAGAGACTACAAAATTTGATATTAATAATGCAGAAATATAAAATATAATTTCTCTAGTTTCGAAATTTGATCACAGTTAAAGGAAGTAGATAATTAGGAATTCAATTCATTTTTAGGCGATAGTCGTATGATACTTAAATCAGTAAATGAAATATGAGTAAATTTAAAAGACAACTTGTTTGAAAAATATTTTCTTAATTTATTCTATTACTAATACAGAGACAGACAACCCATAGGTTATAACAGTAAATTTTTAAGTTGTTTGTTTTTAAAAATAATTAAACTTAATTAATATTCGCAATACTTTTCGTTTATTAAGAAAATTATTTTCTTCAAATTCTCGACGTCTGTTTTAAAATAAAACTTATGGGACAACCTTAAGGTTTTCATATTGTTCGATAGAAAAATTAATCTTTTAATTCAAATTAATGAAAAATATTTTTGTTTCGAATTTTTTCTAATTGATTTTTTAGAAAATTGTATTTTCTTGATTTCCATCCTTGGGGATCCCTTGTAAATTAAGGGGTTTATTTTCCACAACTAATTTTTTATACGATTCATTCCCTGATCCCGTAAGGTCAATTCCTAATTTTGATTTTCCTTCCGGGAGGCTACCAAACAAATCTTTAAAAATCCGATCTGATATCTAATTTCTGGGATCTATTAAGTACAGTAATCCCCCCTATAATATGGTGGATTGGTTCCGCGTTATAGGAAAACGCACTGTAGGAGTATTCTCGCATAACGCGCCTGTATGATCCCATATAACGCGTTATATACAAAGGAAAATAATCAATGTTCTTACAATTTAAAAACTAGGGACAGAAATTTAATAAAATAATTTAATTTTATAACAACACAATTGTACAAATCATTATAAACACACTACAGAAATATGCGGGAAATCACGTGTTATACGAGGGACATGAAATCGCTTTATAAAAGTGCCGCGTTATAGGTAGGATTACTGTAATTAGGAAATTTGATGCCAAATTGAACGTAAGGGTAGAGCGAGGAACACCTGGTTTATATATTTTTTTTTTTAAATAATTTTAAAATTTATATTTTTTTTATTTATTTTAAGGTTCACTTTTATTTGATTAATTCAATTGTAATCAAATTTATACATTTTCCTACAAAAGCTTTCCGAAAATTTGTAAGCTCAATTGGAGCTTTAAGTTTGGAATATAATTATTATTATTAGCATTAGAACCTACTTGTTATCCAAATTATTTTACTGTTTTGTCCAAATAATTTGTTCAAAAAAATCTAAAGTCCCCAAAGCTCATCGAAAGCTTTTAATACAAATTTATTTTTACTCATTTTAAGGGTAACTTTTTATTTGATTAATTCAATTCTGATCAAACCTGAAATTTTCCTAAAAAGCTTCTCGAAAATTTTAAAGCTTAGAGCTTTTAATTCGGAAAATAATTTGATAGGCATTGAAACTTTTTTGTTATCTATATAATTTGATTGTCCCAAAATTTCATATTTCCTCAAACAAAATGAGATTAAAGTCTCAAAACTCATCGAAAGCTTTAAATTAAAACTTAATTTAATTAATTTTGATATCCGTTTTTCATTGGAATGATTAAATTGCAATGTAATCTAAAATGTTCCTCCAAAAACATAGAAAGCTTTAAATTACGAATATAAAATAATATTTCTGGACATTTTCCGAAATCCATAATCGATGAAATGTCATAAACGTCATAAACGACAGACCATAAGTTCATAAAGTTCATAAACTTAACACTTAGTTAACAATAGCAGTTATTTAATTAAGAGAGAGAATCAAGTGTAGACGTACTAGCCTAAAAAATTAAGGAACATTTAACTTGGGCCTTTGGAGTGCTCTTGTACGATTTTTACGTGGCCAAAGGTTTCAGAATTTTAAAAGTACGTTCAGTAACGTCAGAGGTAGCAGCCGAAATTATACGACTCCTCAAATACCTTGTATTTATTAAATGATTTTTAAAAGCAATCGCTATCGAAATTTCGATCGAAAGTTACTCAAAATAAAATTTTCTTCAAAAACAGTTCTCCAAGCAGAAAAATATTCACTTTAAAAATGTACAGCGCCGGAAAAAAATCTGAAGTATCAATTAAACATTTCCTTACCAAATAATAATGTTCGAGAAGGGACGAGGGATATAAAATATTACTACAAATAATCTTCCTTTAATTTGTTAAGCTAATAAAATAGCTTAACAAATTTCAAAAAAAATATCTTTTTTAGCCGCGAGAAGCCCCATTTTTTAGTAAAATCTTTCGAATATGTGTAAATTGTCTGTTTGCTGAATCTGTAATCGATTGACTCATATTTTTCTTCAATTAAATTGAAAAAAATTAAATTAAATTCATTCCTGTCCACAGGGCCGGGTTAAGCTATTTTGGGCTCTAGACCCGGCTTGAAACTCCAGACCCCCAACCATTTTTTTTTATTATAAATAAATTATTTTATACAGTGATTTTAATTTAACAATTGCTGTTCAAAATTTTGCTAAAATTAAAATTTTGCTAAAATAATGCTAGCTTAGATAAACCAATATAAAGGTATGGTCATTGGCTACAATTCTGCCGCAGAAAGTTACATGATATCGTAATCGAGTCAAAAATTATAGCCATTTAATGAAGACTGGAGATTTTATTTAAATAAAATATTTTTTTGGGCAATGTGTCTCTATCGGAGGGGTGAAAAAATGGAAAAAATTAAAAACCCGTTTTTTTTGTTAAAAATTTTTTTTTATAAATTTTTTTAATAATACTTTCGATATTCTCCGTTTAATACCGTTCATTTGATGTATCACACTAGAAAATCGAATGAGTCGTTTAGGAGTATAAGCGTTGGAACAAGACGCAAATCCTGATATTTTAGCAAAAATACGACACTTTGAGGTAAGCCCTGTAGTCGTAACTGTAGGTTGAATGGCGAAACAAAAAAATACGTTAACCATTTAAGGCATGTGCCCGTGAATGTCACGGGCGACTGATACCGGCAGATTTGCACATGCCCGTATATGACACGGGCGCTCTTATATGTGGTTATCTACCCGACATTTGCATTTGCCTAATACAGGCGGGCATGTCTCATTTCGGGGAAGTACCTATTTACTTGGTAGCTTTCATGGTAACATATTTTCGTGATTTCCATTCAATATTGTGGGTACCGTATACAGTTCGAGCGTATACCACATCCTAATGATCATATAATAATAAAAGAAGTCGTTAATTTTTTGTCAGAAAATCGAAAATTAAGTCATGCTTTTTTAAGTGGTTAATATGTAAATAGGTATTTTATACAATATTAGAATGTTGTAATAATCCCTAACCTTTGTTCGGACTATGCTAGTTATTTAGTCGAGCGGATCTAGTAGTTTAGTACGTGATTTAGTCGAGTCAATCCATATTATTCTATATTTTGGGCGAGTAAAGGAAAAATGGATTGACTCAACTAAATTAACTGGTATTGTTCAGATACATTTTGTTACTAAATTACTTTCCACTCGACTAAATTACTAGCATAGACCGAAAAAAGATTTAAAGACATGACTAGAATTTGACTTCTAAGGGGCTCTATAGGCACGGGCACAATGTGCTACATCCAAAACGCGCCGCTGTTTGTCCATTTATATTCATTGATATTTTTGCTATAAGAGAGAGAATAAGATAAGCCCCAGATATTCTCTTGGTGATAATGTAATTGGAGAGTGCTCCAAGAATGCAATGTCGTGCTAATGGAGGTATTACATATGGAGAGGGCCTAACAAACCAAAAATGTATCATTTTGCGCTTACTGTGACGTATGTTCCTACTCAAGGCAGTATAATTTTGCATTGACAGTTATATGAAAAATTTATTCATGTTAAATATTTATAACTTCGCTACTGAATAATTTTCTCTCGATTTCTCTCGTAACCGGTTTTTAATTGATATTTTGAGTAAAAGGAGGGTGCGAGGTAAAGGTAAATGTGTATGCAATTGATATGGAAGGGCTGGGGTCTGGTCGTGCTAGACTATAAATTGTAACCAATTTCTCTGCTCCGAAGAGAGGAAATATTTTTAAATAATTATTATTAATTTATTATTAAAATTTAGTATTTTAATTGTTTATTAAATAATCCATTTTTATTTATAATTGTGTTCTTGTTAATACCATGAGCGGTCTACCTATACTTGTTGAAAACTTTTTCTTCCTATCCGGTCCAATTTCGTTCCAAATTCAGTTTTTTTTAATGCCAATTAATTTTAGCTGCTTCGAATGCTTGGTCTTCTTTCTGATTTTGTTTCTTGTGATAGGGTTCAATTCGGGGACTACCGTATATGATTTACAAGCGGACCCCTATGTGGTCGAACGCCTAAATAAACTTAAATCTAATTTTTATTTTCACATTCTAGTCATTTAATAAACGACTTTAGGCGTTACAAAGTACCTAAATAATATATTTTAAAAATACAATTTTTTTGTGTGAAGTCATTGGTATCCTTCGATCTAAATTAGATTCTCTCTCCGAATAAAACTTAAGATTATAGATATAGTCCGTTCTGGGAAAATAGGGTAATTTCCTAGAATAAGTTGGCTACCAAACAATAGTTTCGGTCAAATTTCGCCCTTGACAATTAATTATCGACTTCTTTGGATGTTTTAATTTTATGAATTTGGAATAAATAAATCAACTACTTTTGATTTTTTCTATCACAATTGAGAGTCAGTCAAAATTTGTGAAAGGTCTTGTAAACCATAAAATGTTGTGAGGTGTGAGTTGCAAGATAGATTCATGATATTTACTCCACATTTATTTTTATTAAAAATCGAATTTTCTTTTTTTCCCTAGTTACACTAACGAACCTAATGATCATCGGACATGTCCGGTTGCAGAAAAGAAAATATTTACATAAAATCTACTTGTAGTTTACATATGCAAATTGGGCTGTCCAATATTCCTTAACTATCCCTATAATAAATTCATGTGATGTCCCTAGTTGTTTGGATACACATTGCATGGTACATCTATCCTTTTGGACATCTATCGATTCGATATAATATTTATTTTATGTATTTACTGAATAAAATATTGAAAATTAAATTGACCACAAACTGAAACTAGATAAAATGTAATAATAATAAAAAGAACGTTCACTGCATACAGAATAAAATTGCATAACTAATTTTAATATTAAGAATTTTTAAAATTGGTAATATTTTTCAGAAAAATATAGCTCGGTCTGCAGTCTCATTATAATAATCATAATATTTATTATCTATCGATCCAAATAGAATAAATTTATGATTTTTTTTTGTCAAATCTCTATGCCATTCAATTCATTTAAATTACATAACTTAACCGTATGCAGTTGTAAGAGGGTGGCTTGCATAAATACACAATTCCTCCTTCATATATATTCAGGGCTATGTAAATTCTTTGTTATTATAAAAACTAAATTTTGAATAAACATTATGCACAATAGCAAATGGCCGGAACTATACAATTTCTTACAAAATAGAAAATAAAATATTAGTTTATTGTAATATTTTTGCAATTATTTGTCATTAATTTTAAAGTTTCATTTATGAAATATCATATTTTCAGAATTTCGATTATGAATTTTAAAATGGAAAAATGCAACATAATCGGGGTGCTATTATCTCCAATTTTGGTTACATGAAATTTAACAATAATGATTTTTAATCAAAAGTTGAAAGTCATCGATTAATTATTATATTTTCAGATTGATTAAATTGTATTAAATTTTCATATAAAAATGTTGTTTGAATCCCGGGGATAATATTTTTATACTCACACTGCTGGATCTTTTAATGTCTTATATTCATACTCATGGCATTTTTTTTTTATTGTCGAAATTATAGTTTTATCAAAATACCGTTGGCTGGTTTCGATTTCCATAGGAACAGGAAATAATAGTTACGACTTTTATAGTGATCTGACCTCTGAGGTGGAAGTCTATTCGAGTCGATTAAAAATACAACATTTTTTGTAAAGAGAATTTTTTTGTATGACTAATATTTAACGGATTACAGTGGCGGAAAGATCCACAGCAGGGTAAAAATCCATACTGGACTGGATTATTATGTCAAATTGTATTTTAATATACTGATTCTCTAGCGGTTGCTATATTTAATTATCAATGACTACAACCCATTTTTCCACTTCGCAGCACTAACTGCTTAAGTTCCCTTACGTCCAAATTGACTTAACAACATCATGTTCTCCGTGTAAGATAGCGTATACCCATAATGGATACAATGAATGAATACATTCCCAACCGAATTCCTTAATTTGGCCAAAATATAGATATTTAAAAAAAAATGCATAACCGCGTAAGTACATGTTTCAGAATAAAATTGTTAAACTTTAAATCGCTCTCCCTGAAAAATCGCTAACTTGCAAAATTAATTTTGGGAAGAAAATCGATTTTAAAATTTTGCAAAATCAAAAATATTAAAAAAAAAATCTACCTGCCATATTTTTGGAATAATTTTTTAACAGTCAATTATTTGGGAATTGAATAGAGTTTTCTTAGAATTACAGGTCCTTCTAGAGAAGATGTTTTAAAAAGTATGGCTGTGAGGGTAATCACTAAATCAACCAACCGACATATTAAAAGGAATTCTGGCTATTGTCTTATATGCAAGTAATAACGGACATCTGTGCTTGTTTTTGCGTTTAAGATTTCCAAACAATTCCCAAATTAATTAATCAAAAAAATGTAATAATGAGTCAGTCAATGGCTAAAATAATATAATGACCATTTACAGGCGACCAAGAATTGTTTTATTTGCCCGTTTGATTTATCGAAATAAAATTGAATTTTTGTAAAAACTTTGTCTTATATTTAAACACTGACTAATCCATTTACTGCTGTGTTATCTTTAGCTGTAATAGTTATAAATGGGCAGCATTTTGGACTCAAAATAAGAACTATACTTTTTGTTAGTAAACGAACCCATTCTTAGTAGACCTACGGCCTGAAATGTTGCCACTGGCGTACAGTATAATTCGAAGAACGCGCGCTTGATATACCAACAAATTGTAGCCAATTTTTATTGCTCCAAATTGCTAACTCAAATTATTTTATTTAATACATTTAGACTTATCCGGTACTACAAGAAAAGTCCCTACATTTGGCCTATGGTCTACCTACTCCTCTATTTAAAATCAGTGAAATTGAATATATCCTGAATACGCTTTAAGAAAGTTCAAAAAGCTTATCCAAAACTATTAATTAAAATATAATTTTATTCAATGTCAAGCTTTAATGAATTGAATGGAATTGAATTGAATTGAAGACAATCATTAAGGCATTGTTTGATATTTTGTGACATTCCTTGTTTTTCCCCTGTGGTCTTTATATGTTTTCGATGAGCTTTCGAAATTTTTGATGCATTTTATTGGGAATATTTTAAATTTCGTGAAAGGATATTTGGAAGGAAAATAAATTTTAAAACGAAAAAAAACTTAGTACAGAACCTAAAAGCTTTCTTTGAGCTTATATTGGATAGAGAAAGTTTTTAGCGAAAATTTCATATTTTGCCTTAATTAAAAGAATTAATTAAAAATTAGATTCCAAATTATTTAAAATGACATTTTAATTTTAAGCTTGCAATGAGCTTTCGATATTTTTCAACTTTTTTTGGGAAAATTTGAAATTTCGTTAAAGCATCGTTATCTGGATAGAAAATAGATTTCAAAATATAAAAAATTAAGTTCGAAACTTAGAGCTTTCATTGTGCTTTTTATAGTTTGGACAAACTTTCTGCGAAAATTCCATTTATAATTTAAATTTAATGAATTAGGTAGAAATTTGATTCCAAATTATATAAAATTATATTTAAGCTTTCAATGAGCTTTCGAGATTCTTGAATATCTTTTTTGGGAAAATTTGAAATTTCGTTAATGGATTGTTATCTGGATAGAAAAAAATTTTATAACATAATAAATGGAGTTCGAAACTTAGAGCTTTCATTGCGCTTTTAATAGTTTGGATAAGCTTTTAGCCAAAATTCCATTTTTAATTTAAACTTAATGAATTGGAATAAAATTCGATTCCAAATTTTATAAAACGATATTTTAATTTTAAGCTTTCAAAAAGATTTCGAGATTTTTGAACTTATTTTGGGGTAAATTTGAAATTTCGTTACAGGATTGCTATCCGGATAGAAATATATTTAATTTTTCCGGTAATATTTAATTTTTGCATTTTTACCTAACTCTCAAAGCAACTTTCTGCGTTTTTACATTTTTTTTGGCCGAAGAAAATATTCTTGTAATAGCCGTCGTAAATTTATTCAATTATTTATAACAATTTTTCATTTCAGGTTTGGACAATTTCATACCGCACATTCGATAAATTTTGGATGAATTTCTACATACATTTGCTCGAGCACAACTTCATAATTAAATGTTGTTGAGCGCAAGATATTTTAAGTAAAACTTAAATAAATAAATTTCATTTCTACAATTTCTAAGTCTGGAATTATAGAATTCAGATTTCTTCAGAACTATCGATTCAATTTGAGGAATTTTAAAAAATCGAAAAACAGTCAAGTTTTTTATATTTCTCAAGTAGTTTATTAATTATATCATAACGATAATTAATTATAATATTATTTTGAAAGTTTTAGATTAAATAATCTTATAATTATTGAGAAACAATTTGAAATTAGGTTGATTGAACGATTGGAGATAAGAGTATATGAAAGCGAAGAAATATGTTAATGAAATTTATTTCCTCTGGATAACCTTTAAATTAAATTAACAATAAAATTGTCTGTTTTTATACGATAAGCTACCTTAGAAATACACAACTATACGTCTAGTAAGTTAAATTAAACTTTAATAAATTAAAATTACGTATTTTTTAACGGTCAATCATAATTGATTGACTGATTGACATATTAATGAGAAATAAAAAATTATAAATAAATTTTCCTTTTTTATATTAATTTATATACAGGCAATTTTCAATAAATCACCCTCAATTTTTCCGTGTAAGTTTATAAATTGAATTTTTATATTTCTTGTTGTTACACAACAATAATTTAATATTCATAGAAAAATTAATAATTTAATAATATAATTTTGTATAATATTAATTTACCACAAATAACAGTTTATTGTTACAATATGGAATTATTCAAGTTTCAATGCCGTCCATTTTTGTAGTAAATACGAGTATAGGATATGAAATAAAATAATTTCAAGTGCGATCAGAATTCCTGAATATTTTTAAATAATAAAATTAATTATTAATTAAAAGGGAAATATACTTTCCTTGTCAAGATATTATTTCTCGTATATAATTTGATTGACATACGATCAGAAAATAAATCAGAACACGCAAATCAATAATTTCAATATATTTTCGAACACCTTATCCTAATTCTGCTCCAAATAATGATGATAATAAAAAGGAAGTAATAAATAATTAATTTACCCCAAAAACAGGAGAGAGAAAAAAAAGAATTAATGAAAGGAAAAGAAATAAATACACATACATCGTGAATGACCATGTCCATGAGATGGCGTCCTTAATATATCCCTTTTTATTGAATTATTATTATCCTCCCTGTTGTTGCCGCCCGACCATTGATGGACATGCGATAGTACCATCATTTAAATAGCCGTTTATTAATTTTTTATTGTCTTTAATTAAATAAATTAATTGTCCATCGAACATCAACATTAATTAATAATTTATTATTAGCCCACCAACCACCAAAACGAATTTTCCTAAATTTAATTAAATATTTATTATCACTTCCGGGGAGAATATTCAAATTTTTTATATGCGATTTAATTTGCGTATAAATTACGACATTTGTATAGTACGATGGGGGTGGATGGAAAAATCATGTAAATTTTTTGAAAAACCGTTGATTTTTCCCTTCTAGTTCGTCACACGTCAATAATAAAACGCAAACTGGCATAAATAAAAAGTCATAAAAGGCATTCAACTCCGAAATAAAGTTTTATTTCTACACTTTTTTTTCCCATCTTTACTTCTCCATTTTCACGCTTTATCCTTACCGAAGTGAGAATTATGTCCTTTTTACACACACATACGCCAAAAGTAACGATACACTTAAGAGAGAACAAGAAAAAAATATTAAAGAATAAATTTGCAAGGAACGAGGAGATCCTTAAAGAAAACTCGATATGTAGCCGTTTCGTATCTATAACGAATTAAGATGAAAAAAAATATATTCGTTCAACATTCCATTCAACTTGCACACAAAGATATATCATCATCATCATCATCATCATCCCTTATATGTATATGTTTTATATACAATTTAATATAAAAACATTTTTCATCATAACACTATAAAATTTTTACATATAAATGTCCTTTTTATGTAGATAAACATACGAAAGTATATACGCGTCGAGATTTCTCGATTTAAGGGTTGGTGAAAAATAAAAATCCTCACTTTTCTATTTACAATCGTTTTCAAAAAATTTAAATGGTGGGGATTTGAATTTTCATATTATGCAATACATACATACGATTCTAATTTAACTTTTTTTTGGGGGGGTTGGTTATTATTAAAAAAAAAAAATAGAGAAAAGAAAATCTATCGTAAAATCAAATCAAAGAAATAAAAAAACGTAAAATTTTCAT
>JANTOP010021881.1:0-13021 GCA_027564815.1 Symmerus nobilis | reverse complement strand
TTTCAAACGAAACCGAGAGCTCTGCGAAATTATGTTTCAAACGAAAGTTATGGCCTCAAGACCTTAGGGTGGCAATAAGTGGGTACTCTCCCTTACTTTTAAGAATATCTGATGCGAAGAATTAGGTAAATGCCCGTCATGTCGATTACAAAAAAAAATGCGATCCGTCCTAGTATTGTATATATATATATATGTATATGTATATATATATATATGTATATATCCCATAAAAGAAAAATGACCATTTTTACATATTCATTCCATTTTTCCATAGTTTCTTCAAAACTTTTCCAAATACTAAACCGTAAATTAACATTTTGTCATCCGAGGAAATTAATTAAAATTCTTTAGTTATGATGATTTTATGACGATTAAATTATTATATATATGTGTTTATGGAAATTATAGAATTCTCTACACTATACATTTTGTTTTACTCGTAAATGTGCAGAATATTCATATACCAGCACAAAATTCAAAACACTACAAAGAGGGTTGGTTAGGATAATCAAAGAAATTTTAACATCTATGTTGAATGAATTTATGTGAACATTAAACATCTTATACTGGTGCGGTGGCGGCAACTAGTGGCACTTAAAAATATTTGTCTGAACGATGATATGATGGGGCGTTGGAAAATTTTTCGGTTGGATTCCTGGTTCTGTGGTGTTAGAGCGCCTTTTTCTTATTTCTTTTGATGATGTTCCATATTTTTTTTAATACTTACATTAATACATTAATCCATAGAAAGACGTACATAGTATAAATATAATGCAAGAAATAAATATATTTTTAAAATTATTCGTTCCTAACTTTTTGTTGTATGCAAGAGTATTGAGTATGTCATTAGCACCTTCAGCAAAATTAGTCATATTAATTGCAATGACTACTTCATATAGCTTCTGCGAAGCAAACTCGTCATCAATCAAGGTTGTGTTGTTCCTATTCTAATATGGTTAACAAATCAATGACAAAAGGAAACGGAAACCTGTGATGTGATCACAAAAAAAGAATTATCCAAAAAGTTAGGTATCATAAATTATAATTATTATTGGTTATAATCAGTTCTATTTTATTCTTTATGAAATTAATTTATGAACTAATTAAAATACGATTTATTTTCTTATTATTGTTCCATCCCACTTGGTTACAATAATAATGAAACATTTATTCTTATATTAAACAATTTAAATTATTTTTCAGAATTTTACCAATTTTCAGTAACAGAAATAAATATCTGCATTCAATGTTAAAAATCTCATTAATTTGATTCATAATACGATTATATTGTATTTGTATTTGGATATTTTTGTATATCTTGATTAATTTCTATCTTTGAATATAAGCGCATTTTTCTCACAAAATAGAAAATTTAATATACACAAATAAAAGAAGCAATAAATATGTCCAATAAAATGTTATTTAAAATTTAATTGTAAAAGAAGCTTAATCATAATGAATGTACAGGTAACCGTTGAATATTCGCTCTTTCTTGCCCCGTATATCAGTACAAATTTGAAATAGAAAATATTGGTTCAAGCGAATCTCATTTACCCACCAAAAAATTAGCTAACCAGCTTTAATATTATTCTAATGAAGTTTTATACGATAATCTTATGCATATGGCTTGGCACAAGATTACCTGTATTTAATACAAAACAGAACGCGTAATATAAGTAATATAAGTATCACAAGCAAATCTATGATTTTAAATTAAATTAAAAAAGAAATTCACCGGATATGAAACGGTAAAAATTACTTTGCAAAACCAATGATATCTCAAAAAAAAAACTTTATGGAAATAATACAAGATTTTAAAGATACACCATTCACCTTATATTTATAAGAACAATGTATATTGATATAGTAAATTAAAAGCTAGTGAATGACTGACGGATATTTTATTTTGTAACCTCTATCTTGATTTATTATAAATTATAAAGGTGAGTGAATAATTTTTCACTGATATTTTTACAATAGGATTTTTATGCGAGAATAAGCACTTTTTAACTTATACCTGAAAATGATCAAAAGCATTGTTTTATAATTAATTATATTATTATACGAATTATATAATCATCACAGTATACCATATATTGTATATATGTATTATACTGTCTTAGTAAATACTGCCAGTAAAAATTCTAAGTGTGATTTCATTCATTATAATATATTAATGTTTGATTTATGGCCAAAAAATATCTAATTATTATCAATAACTTAAATTAGAATAGTCTATATTTTGCACCTATAATGGTATAATTCTACATGAACATAGAGCATTATAATACGAAATGAACTTAAACGTATTACCAAATCAAGCGTGTACTATCGTAAATTCACATATTTGCAGTAGAGCATTCGATCACAAGCTTACACTTATACTCTCGACCACGTGTATTAACAATTGTTCCAAAATACACAAATACACATACCGTCGGTATACAACCAGAAGGCATTAAGTCAAAAAATGTAGTTTTGAGTAACTCGATTTTTAAAGTGATCAAGATCTCTAAAACATATGGGACAAATGACTTAATGCAATCTTGTCATAGCTATATCTTTGACACTATCCTCTTCCTAGTTTTGAAACTTTAATAGCATAGAGTTGATTCATTATGCTACACTTTCCCATCATTAACTCAAAATTGGAAAAAACTGACTTAGTGCCTTCTGGAAGTATACCGACGATATGTTACCCATTTTGAATCATTGCATAGATGCGGCCCAACGATACTGTGACAATATCTGAAGTGGAATTTAGATAGAAGTGTTATATTAAATGCCTAATAAATATGTATTCGAATAAATTTTCGAAATAACCCCGTCAGTTCATTAAATTGGCGGGTCTCGTGCGTGTTTTTCAAGTGATCATAGTTTCGGATGGCGTCCGTATTGATCGTTCCGAGTCGATGCGATCCAATATGATCCAATAATCTTCAAACCTCTGTCAAGTTTGGTATTGCATAAATGCTGTAAAATTACCATATTACGGTGCTAATTGGAATGAGTAGATATAAGAACATCGTCTAAAATTATCACTTCTTCTTTCTTAGGCATTGTGTCGATAATATTGATCATCACACGTTGGAAAATTACCAGAGCATCTGTTAGATCTGATTATATTCGTAATAGCCCGTATGCGAGCTGATTAATAAATAGCCATCCTCGATAGAGTAAGTTAATAAATTCACGTAAATAAGGAAATTTTATAAAAACTGAATAATTTCATCAACATTTGCGAATTTCAAATACATAACCGTATATAGAAGAATTCCATGATATATATATTGTAAATTGAAACATTCTATGGAAATGGACTAAATTGAAAATCAGATAATTTATAAATTTTCAAAAATCGGAAAAGTTACCGAATTTTGTAAAAGTCCTTAAGGAGGTAGTTGAATTGTCCATTTTACATACAAAATCGAGGTACCTTTTTCTCTAAAACTACTGAACCGATTTTCTTCAAATTGCAGACTCTATCTTGGCTATAAAATAAGAAGGTTGTCTGGAGGATTTTTTTTTAAAAAAAAAATTACAGATTTTACAGCATGTTGAATATTGTTTTTTCATTTGATTTTCAACTTGCTGTAAAATCCGTAATTTTTTTAAAAAAAAAAATCCTCCAGACAACCTTCTTTTTTTATAGCCAAGATAGAACCTGCAAAATATGAAGAAAATCGGTTCAGTAGTTTTAGAGAAAAAGGTACCTCGATTTTGTATGTAAAATGGACAGTTCAACTACCCCCTTAAGTGTAGTACAAATTTGAAATTTGATAACAATTTCATAATTTTAACTTATAGTAGGGGAGCCGACGATGCTAAATGTGGATTTACTCGAGCGTCGTGGGGACCTATTGGATTTTGAAGATTAGATAGTAGAAAGAAAAAAGTTTATATGTGACCGTCCACAGGAAAAGGTACCAAATTCTGACTGGGCATAATTTTCAGTAGAGCCGATTTACTAAAAAAGGTAAAAAAAATCGATTTTTTAATTTCAATTGATTCCGATTCTCTAGTTCTCCTTCTATATGACTGAATAGTCCGCTTTATTAGAATCGATGTATTTTATATCGAAAAATTGAAAAAACAAGACAAAGGTCTGAGCAGATGAAATTAACTACAAACTTTAAACTAATTTTTCTCAAAATTAGGTTTTTCATAACCATACATTTAAATATTCATAACTTCCAAACGAAAAATGATAGAAAAATTCTAAAAATACCAGCATTTTCAGCAGGATACATTCTTCAGCAGGATCTACCTTTTCCTGTGGACGGTCACATATGATGCATACCGTTTCACCGGTGGGGGGAGCGTCCACAGGCCTTCAAAAATCCAAATTGTACATCCAAATCGTCAGTTTTTTGAAAGGGAGCTTCATTTGGGTTCACTTAACATCCTCTCTGAATATCTGACCCGCTCGAGTAAATACCGAAAATCCCCGCTTGGGCTCCGGCCCCTAATATTATAAGAAGCACACATGGCAGTCGGAATTTATTTATTTCTTAAATTTATACATATATATATATATATATATGAATTTCCCAAAATATTACGACCCACTTTTCTAATATTCTCGAGAAAATAGACTTTGAAATTTTCCGAGTGGCATTTTTTCAATAAATGTAAAATAATGTTCAAGTAGCTCAAGGGTAGCTAGCGATCGGGACTGGCAATCAGTAGATCGCAGGTGCAATTCTCGCTTCGGTGAATATTTTTTTTTTCTTTAAATTAGAGTAACTATACATCACTTAAATATAAAATTCATCACATATAGGCTAATAGACATATTAATCACTTTTTATGAAAAATTCATGTCTTATTACTAATTTTACCTATCGCTCGGAAAATTCCAGTTTTGATAAAAGTTGGATCATTTTTGGAAAAAGCACATTTTTCAAAATTTTAAAATATATGGAAATAAGTAAAATTTGCTTAATATCAGAAATGCTATTGAGTTATGCGAAAATGTTCTTAAAAATCAGTCAATTCCGTAAATGAGTATTTGGTTCATTCTGAAAATTTTAAGAAAGGGGTATTTCAGGGAATTACCACGTTAGAAAAAAATTTGCTTAAATATGCCTACGAATTCCGGAGGCGCAAGAAAATTAAATTCATAATTTCGATTTGGCATAGTTGTAAAAACATGGTATGTAATGTAAGTGATAACATAAATAATTTCTATTAAATTCCGAATTCGGCATCAGTCTCCGTATTATCTTCAGTTAGACGTGTCCCCAGTGAGACATGTTTTAAAACGTGCATCTCTAAGAGAAAATAAAATTCGACAGTTTTACAGTGTTTATTTATTTGTTAGTTGCTTAACCAAATATTAATTGGTATAATTTTTTTTCATTCATAAGAAACTGAAATCATAAATATTATTTCAATCAAAAATAAATGATGGACTGAATGCTAAGAAATGAAATTAAATTAAAAATTAGTCGAACTATGCCTATATGTTTGCATAAAATTAATTTTAATAAACAATTATCATTAATCAATATCCGTACCATTGTTAACTAAATTCTAAATATAAATATAATAAACCAAAACTATTTGCAAATAAAAAGTAGAGTTGAAAGTAATTTTATATCCTAGGCAAGAAATGTGCAATACAGTGCCACTACGATGGATTATAAATTGCATTATTATGTTTACATTGTCGATTGCAGGGAGGTCATTTCAGTCAAACAACCAACTAATAAAATATAATTTTACTTACAATACAATTGTTAAAATATTATTTTACATTTTACATAAAATAATAAAATCGTGTAGGTTTCACCGTGTTATTATAATATGTAAAAAATAAAATGTATTATGAATATTCCATATTTACTTGGGTAATTTTGATTATTATTAATATTTATTTTTACTTATTGTTATTATCTCTATATATTATTATGATTCAGTTGATTATTTTAATAAATATCAATTTTACGCTCGGAATATATCACACCATGCAATAACATCCTTTATATTATTTCTTTTATGAATTATAGGGATTTCTATCCTCATATTCATCTTCTTCATGCGCCTTATTCGGTTACAGAACGGTGGCGACCATATTGGCTATTACAACTTTGTTGATTGCTGCTCGAGAAAGCTGTGCACTCGATTGTCCGAACCATATACGTAGATTCTTCAACAATGAAGTTCTTCTTCTACCCGGAAGAAGGCGGCTGTATAGTACTTTTTTTAGTTTTACAAAGGCTACTCGGGATCGATCCATTCGACATTTTACTTCACATATCCTTATATTGCAATACATTAATTAATGGTTTCCTTTATTTCGAATTCATTGATCATTTAAATTAGAGCCTTGTTGAATCATTGAATGTTTATAATTAATATGTTAAATATTAACTATAATACACTATTAGCGATTAGAGTTTAGAAATAATATATTTGATTATAACTATATCGAAAAAAATGTATAAATATTTGTCTAAAATCCATTTTACAAGATCCTGTATATTAGCAGCAACACATTGATGGTATGATCAAGAATAATATTATGAAAGTGTATGTACTACCATAGTTCAGGTAAAGAGAACGATGGTTTGAACAACATTACGAACAATAGGTTTAAATTTTATTAGACTTTATGGGTTTACAGCCCGCCTACCTTCACGACTTTAACACTAACTTTATCCAACAATCTATAGAGAATTGATTCGAGAATCATTTTCTTCCTGTGGGCTATTATTATTTAGTGATTTATACCAAATATGTAAATTCGGTTAACACAATATTAACCTGGCGATAGTAGATAAAATATATAAAGAGAATAAGAAACTGATTTTCATATGGGGTACCACGGAATAGAAGTTAATGATCGCACATTTAAATAATTATTTGATTAATCGAAATGTCGTAAATATCTGCGTGATACAAGCATTAATATGACTGAAACAAATACGATCTTTTGTTGGTACCTTGTTGAATTTATTTATTTTGAATATATTTATTATTATTATTATTATTATTGGGTATAATACCTACCTGTATTATGTTATGAGGTTTGTTAAAAAAATATGATTAGGAATAGACCAATCCTGATTAGTTATGGTCAAGTTCAAAAAGTACTTTAAAAAAGTTTTTTAATCACATTATCTATTACATGGTCTATTACTGATTTAATACTAAATACAAATAATACACATAAACATAACAAGCTAGAGCTAGAGTATATTAATTCTTGGTGATAGGTGATATCAAGAATAATATAATATATGGATAAAAAATTTCATAGAGCATTTTTTTAACCGTAGCTTTCGAAAAGCTTTTTTTTAGATCCAGCAGTAACAAGTAACAATCATTCTGATGAATTCGTATCCTTGGTAACCCGATTATTATATAAAAAAAGAAAAGAAATTGTTTTGCATTTCTTTCCCTCAACTTCTAAAATGTTTCTATTTTCTATTCCTACACGCTTTAATACGATATTGTCATGATTAAAAAAAATCGAGTGCCCCGTTTATATACCGGCCTCTTTACGTCTCCCTGTCCTTTTGGAAACACAAATTATTTCTATGGAAACATATGACTTTCTATCTGGTTATAGAGATCTTTGATAAAAACAGTAAACTATTTTCTTGCATAAGCTTTGATGATTATTTAAGCTTTTCATCATTGTAATTTAATGAAAATGATGGAGCTAGAAAATTTGTTCTACGCTGCCTGGCAAAGGATTTTTCTTCTATTAGTTTTATATTTTTTGGTAATATTATATTGATGTAGGTGACATTTCGTCACATTCTGAATCGCGTAAATGCTTTCTTTTAGTATTACTTTTTATAAAGTTAAAACCAAGTTAGTTACATTATAAAAAAGTCTATCCTGTCCTTAGAATATATTATATTTCAATATTATTTATTTTTACTAGCTGGAGTAACCCTCGCCTCGCCCGGACAAACCTAACCAGTTTATTAATATTAAATGTACAAAAGCGGTAATATACTCCATTAAACTGAAAACTATCAAAATCAGAGCAAGTTGAAAAACAGAGTCAGGGTTGTTAATACATGTTATATATATATAGTAATCCCTCCTATAACGCGATACTCTTATAATGCGATTTCATACACGCGATTTCATATCCCTCGTATAACGCGTGTTTTCCCCCATATAACGCGAGGATTTCCCGCATATTTCCCGATTCTAATAAAACGCACATATCATTCATAACATAGTTTTTCCTTATTATTCCTTAATTTAAGCCCCTTTATCGAGAAAAGTTAAACGTGAATCATTTGTACAAACCGCGTTATATGGGGTACTACGGGCGCGTTATACGAGGTTATTCCTACAACGCGTTTTCCTATAACGCGGAACCAATCCACCTCGTTATAGGAGGGTTGACTGTATATTAACATTATAAAATTTCGAGAGTTTCCAAATTTGGCCACAAACAAGTTGGATCGATTTGATAATATTGATCGAATTAAATAGAAATTATTCAAGCGGTGATCGAATCAAAAATAAACGATCATAATTAGGGCTCGAATTTTTAGGTGCTAAAAGATTCGTTTTAGGTACCTAAATATGTGGACAAAAAAACTGTTCTATGTATTAAAAAATGCTAAAAAAAGGTGCTAAAATTAACGAAATAGGTGACAAAATAAATAAAATTAAACTATATTTGGATTAAGAATATTATTGACATGATAAAATTTAAGAAAACACTCTGTTATTTCTCATACCCATCGAAATTGCAATTAATAAATTCGTATATGCAATTGCAATAAATAATGAAAAAGCGCTGAAAATTTTCAAATACAAAAATTTGATCTGTTATTTTTCTGTCTCTTACAACTTTCTTGTACAGGTTTGATATAAGAGCTTCCTAACTTTAATTTGAAAAAAAAACACAGCTCTAAAAGATATCAATGGGATATATCGCATGATCTTGGTGGCAAATTCACATCACCAAAACGGGAGATTACGCGACCTGCAAACTTATCTTTCAATAAGTTGATTATTTTACAAGATGTATGATATGTTTCAGCCAGACTCATTATTTTTGCAGTAAATTTTAACAATTTCTGTATACTATGCAACTGTGCATTTTTCTATGATGATTTCATGTGGGAATCAGAAAAAAACATGGTGGATATGGCATGTTAAAGTTACTATTAGATTGATGGTCTTTAATATTGAAATTAAAGCCCTTCTTTCTATATGTCCACATATTTTGTGACAAGAAAAACTAATTTCTAAATAACTTTCAATTAAGAGTACAATATATACTGCTTGGTGAATCATGACAGATTCAATCAATTATTTTGTTTGTAATCAAAGTGAGAATTATTCTATTTATTGTGCCAAATAAATAAATAGGTGCCAAAAAAGGTGGAAAAAGCAAAAAAAGGTGGACAATTATTTAAAAGCAAAATATGTGAAAAAGGTGATAACACGATAAGCTCAAAGGTCTTTAAAATACTTATAATGAATTTATTGATCGTCAGTTCTTTAATATAATTAACCACTAATAATATTTTATTACCTAAGAATCCGAGCCCTAATCATAATCCATATTAAACCGGGTACAAACCAAATTCACAAGCTCGAATAGCTCGCGAACTGTTTGTTTTGTTCGAGAGCTGTTCGCGATCTCATCGTGAACATCAATAGTTCGCGAGCAGCTCAAGAACAAAGTAAATATAGTTCGCCTATAATTCGCTTCGCAATAATCACAAATCGAAATGTTATTCAACGTTCATGATAAAATCTTGGTTATTTCAGTTGCTGTCCTTATTTATATATAAACGATTTAGACTAAAGGAACAAATTTCATAGTATCGAGAAATTTGTTCCCAATAATTATTAGGATGTTAAAATTAGAACGCCCCACATAAATCTTCGTTCGACACATGTTCGCGAATTTATCGCTTCAATAGCGAACCGCTGTTAGCGAACTCAAGTTGGTGAACAGTTCGCGAGCTAATAGTCCATACCGATGTTCGTGTTTAGGTTTAAGCTGTTCCTGAACAGTTGGCGAACTTGGTGTATACGCAGCTTTAGAAACATTATTAGAAAAATAATGTTTTAAGAGGAATAATTTTACAACTTCATTTAAAATAATTTCAATATAATTGTTCTGCAAAATTTTCTTTCAAATTTATTTAGCATAGTTTCTAGTAAATGTTCTCAATGCAAGTTCTATAGTTTTAATTCTATAGATAATTGATTTTATAAAATTTTAAAGTTTTATGAATAATGTTTTCTTTCTATTATTATGTTTTGTTTAAATTCAGATAAGTCCATTCGCTTAATACTAAGGGCATTTTTAAATCCACATTTAGAAATTAAAATGAAATTAAAGCACTACACTACACTAAAAGATAAATCTGAAAATTGATTCGAATTTCTTTATTTAAATAAGATCAAATTATTGCCTATATGAATTATCCCAGGAATAATTTTTACGCGCCCAATTAGGGAGGTTCAAGAAAAAAATGCCCTTTTCAATACATATTCGGATTCTTATTCTAAAAATATTAATACGTTTCCTTTTATTTTTCTTTTCTCCCCCTAATTTACGAGATAATTCAAAATTTCTGTACGATTATTTGAAATTAGTCGTTTCAACCTCTCGTGTTTTTAAATTGGAATAACTCTGGAACGAATGGTCAGAAAGAGGTATTGTAAGGGAATATTTGAATTATTTTGAAGAGTAGAACCAGAATCTACAAGAAAAAACAGATGTTTTTCAAATTGAACCTACCTAATTAATTTTGTGAATTGGTGGGAATCGTGTGAGGATGCCGAATACTTACACATACTTTACTTCATTAATACTCGACTTAAATAAATGATGGAGATAAAGATCTGAATACTTGAATAAGAGTCTTTCAGTTGTTATTGTAGTAATCATCTCTCTAGAATTGAGATTTGTAATATCATTGTTATGAATTAGATATGCCTAAGAATAAATTTTGTTTCCCAATAAATTGGGGAGCGCAGTGATTTTTCCTTCCATCTATTTGACTACTTTGTATCCGGCCAAATCAATTTTTCAAATGATCCGAGCAAAGGAAAGAAGGGAATGTCATAACAAAAAAAATGAATAAATTTACAGAAAAAATCTATTAAACAGAACAAATAAATCTATTTGAACGATGTGGGGGGTCATAATATCCCGTATATGGATATATAAATAAAAATCATATTTTATTTATTATTACTTTTTTCATTGAGAAGATTTAATGCGTGCGCAACTTCAGTAGCCATTTGTTAATATGTAAAGTGCCATCGAATCACAGTAGGTATGGATTGTCTTTTTATGATTCTATAGTTTGGTAGAAAAAGAAAATATTAACCCATTAGCAGCCAACGTTTCGTAAATGAAATATTACATGTTAATATACCATAATTCTTAATTTGAATTTTGTATATAATAAGAAATATTACTTTTTTTATTTATTAATCGTTTTAATCAAAAATATTTTTAACCAGATATAAAGTCACCTAATTCATAACAGACCTCAATTTGAGAATTATTTCAATGCCGCGTATTAAATGGGTTAAGTACTATTTGATCCGGAATCAAAAGAAAAGAAACTTGTAATGACTAAGTTGCATCGGTAAGATAGATATTATTCTTGTTAGCTCCATAAATATTCTATAAAGTCTCTTATCTCGCAGAGACTATTGGTCATCACAACTTCACTATGTGGGTTTTATCGTTTTAACATACAGATTTATTTTAAACATAATATTCGATTACCGCTTAAAAATAATTATATTAAATCGCTTATAATTAATCACTAAATATTAATATTTAAAGAAAAATATATTTAAATTAATTTCATTGAGATTAATATTATTAATTTGGTTGTTAGTATGATAAACTTTATCCGATATTTATTCGGTATTCATCTTAACACAGCTTCTAAATAATAAGTATCTAATCAGAAAAGTATGAGGTGCATTTTCAATTGACAAATTTTTTATTCACAAACATTCAAAACCTAAGTACAATGGTCATTTACCTTCCTTGCACATATAAAATAAGGTAAATAACTAAAGCAAGAAACAAAATTTGATTAGCAAGAACATTTATTGTGTAATTATATTTGAATAAAATGCCAATACGACAAGCAAGAAATATAATATATAATTTAATTTTTTTGTTACCATTCCAGAACTTGTAAATAATGTCTATTTTACTTCATATATATTTACTTTTATTAAAATAATGTTTAATGTAAAGAATATTAAGGTGGGTCTGGATCTGGACAGTAACACACTATTGAAGCCTTACCAGATATTTAACTATTCAACGTATTTGCGGGAGCCAGCGCCACTGAAGAGGCCAATTTGTTGGTTTGTAACAATGTCATTATGAATAATATAAAACATACCAAACATACCAAACATTACAAATTCTAGAAATCGTTATTTTAATGGGTATTTTATATGAAATTAAATATGTGTTCAAATTAATTAATAAAATTTATGAGTTTATTTCATTTATTTATAGGTTTTCTGTTCGATTTTATGGTTGTTTTGTCTAGACTGAAGCATGAGATATCGAATTTGAATTTATGTTTTTATAAATACAATATTTCCAGATAGTAAGATATGGTGTATGTCAAGAAGTGAAACACTTTGATTAGGCTATAAGTATGTAATATATGAGATGGTTGTATAGTAACAAGCGAACATTACAGAATATTCAAATCGTATACATATTTTTACATTTATTACATATTTTTAGGCACTCATTAAAGCGACAATAGTTCTTAAATATCAATTGAAGTATCTGACGCTGAAACAAAAGGTTATCGTAGTTGTATATAACTTTAAACTATGATAAATGGCCTAATTGTATAACCCTTTTAAAGCTTCCTTTAACCTTCCTTTCCCGTGAATAAAATAAAAGAATGTAAATCGGGCCCAAAAGAAGTGTAATATAGCTATAGTCTAGCTCAAGGGTCGGCAACCTATGACCCGCGGGTCACCGAGTGACCCGTTTGATAATTTCAAGTGACCCACTTGAGTTCTG
>JANTOP010021870.1:0-13024 GCA_027564815.1 Symmerus nobilis | reverse complement strand
ATTGGATATTATGATTTTGAATTAGAAAAACAAAACCTCATGAATTGCAATTATATACCTACATAATGAATATGAATATACCATATGAACAAAGAGACCCAACAATATGATAAATAAGAACAATAAGTGTACATCATACATAAAAGTAAATAGAAATGTATGCGCATGCGTCAATAGCTATTTACCTAATTTTGTTTGCGTACTAGAGAGGGGCCTATGATTTTGACAACAGTACCCTTTTAAAAGTTAGGATTTTTTGTATGAGCTGAATATCTTGTTAATATATCTCTGGTATTATATTGTACCGTTTTTTCTTTTCTTGTATATTTTATAAAGAGATCGGACATTATACACGGAGAGTCAGTGACGTTTTTACCCATGTCATTTTATATCAAATGGATTTGTTATTAATCGTTTGGAGACCTTGTCTTGATTCTATTTCGTCAAGTCTGTCATCCCGACCCCCTTGCGGTATAGGGTGGTGAGCATTCCAAGGGTTTTTCTAAAGTACCACTATTAAACGATCGAATTTTTTTTCTTTAAATTAATCTTTGCTAGCTCACATTTAAATTGCCAGACGTATTTATTATTGCTAATTACTCGCCAGACGCCATATAAAATTTCTATTATAATCATGGTTCGGTCTTTCTATTATAAAGCAGGGTCGTTAACTAATATTTTTTATCAACTATTATGGCGTCTGTCGAGTTGTTAGCAATAATAAATACGTTTGGCAAGTTGTTAGTAATAATAAATACATCTGATGATTTGAGTTTATGCTTGGTGAGTTAGCAGCGATTAATTTATAGAAGAAAATTCTACCATTTAAGGAGGTCACTTCCTCAACCATTTTCCATACAAAATACCTGATTTTCATGTAGCTTTTTCTAGACAACTACTGGGCTGATTTCTCTGAAATTTTGTACACATGTTCTTACCTCCAATGTCCGCATTTTAGGCAGAGGAATTAAAAAAATATTACTCGGATTCAGAATTATGACATGAAAAAAAAAACATGAACATTTTTCGAGCTTCATACATTTTTAAAAAATCTACGGAAAAATGGAAATTTCTTCTACTGTATCGGTAGGTATTGATACCAATTTTAATACAAAAAATAAATCGTGTTGATATCTTTTATAGTTTTCTAGAAAAAGGTACATAAACTTGAAAAGTGAATTTTTCAAGAGAGCCAAAAAACTAAAAAGTACCGTTTTTTAACCACAATTTCGTAAATTTTCATTTTTTTTTTTATTGCTTCTGCATATTTTTTTCCTGGATTTAGACTGATATGTTGCCTTCTTCCTATTAGTTATAATCCGCCAGATTGTAACATTTTTAAGTAAAATAGTGTAGTTAGTTCTCTTTTCTTGTTAAAAAAATTTAGAGGAGGCATTCAAAGAAGCAGAAGGAGGCAATCCTCCATATGATCCAGGCTTCTACTAATTTTAATTTTGATCTTTTTTTCATAAAAAATTATTTTTACAAAATAAATATTATGAAATAAAAAATTTTACTAAATATGAACTGACATCCCCCACTTTGCTTACAAATTTCGATTACTTCTACTAATCGGAAAATTGTGAAGTAAAATTCTTTATACGCAGAATTGAGTGTAGAATCAAAAGCGGCGATAAAAAAAAAATCGACTGATAATTTTTTTTTTTGAGGAAGTTACCCCCTTAATTCGCATCCTGGTGAATATGAATGAACTGAAAATTCTAACCCATCTAGGATTCTGGAATTTTGAATGTAAACTGGTCGAACTCATAAGAAATTTTGGAAAACTTCAGATTTCATTTTCAAATTACTTGATCCCATTTCAATTAAAATAGGTGCTATACACAACTAAGAAATTTGGGTATCTGGTCGATATCATTAAAATCATATGATTAAAATACTCGTGAAACAACCAATCCATTCACGCCAAAAATATTGTTAATAATTATGAATTACGAGCGCATGAAATTTACCCTATTCTATTCATATTGAATACTCAAAGTGTAGAAGGTTCTTTTTTGTATATGGTAGAGTGGGGCGAAAGAGCCACTTTTGCACATTTTGAGCTCTAGCTCAGAATCTAGAAGAGATAAGAAGTTCCGTTTTTCTAGGAAAAAATAGCCTAATCTTTTGGCCACTATTTTCCGAAATAGGCAACTGTCTATCTCTTCTAGATTCTGATCTATAGCCATTGTCCTAGACCCTTGCAAGTGGCTATAGCCATTGTTTTTAGCTGGGAAATCATAAAAAAATAGTAAATATGTAGTAAAAGGCAAATAAATATTTTTTTAGAAAAAAACAACAAGAATTTATTATTTCGAACGATCAAAATTGGTACTTTTCGGTTTTTTTCCTGTATTTTATTAATCTGATGATTCATTGGAATCGTATTTGTAAGTCGGCCGTCTAGACAGCATGCGTGCTGGTCTAACGCCACTTGGTCCAGGATGTGGCTCTTTCTGCATTTCTTCCTCTTTTGGTTGTTTCCGCTTGTTATTGCCTTTTCGCTCTTTCGCCCCACAGCCAAATTTTTCGGAAAAATCACGATAAATCCTAAACCCCGAACCCCACTCTCACACTAAATTTATTATTACATGCACAAGACATCTCTTTATTAAAACATTTACTTGTTGATTTTATTTCACACGTAAAACACAAAAAAATAATTAAAAATGTTACAGAAAATGTTCGATCACGTTTTCCGAAATAACAAATGACCCCATATTGCGGCAGGTATTTCGTCGATCGGCTTCATATTTATGACAATCTTACGGACTAACATAAGCATTGTTCACGTAAAACGGCAACTTCACGCAACACCCTGCAAGCGAGAAAAATCGAAATGGCTCTTTCGCCTCGTGGCTCTTTCGCCTCGTGGCTCTTTCGCCCCGTTCTACCCTACATTCAAATCTTTTCAATTTTCTATCAGGAAACATAGACATAATATTAGTCGTTGGATTTTGATGTTTTGTGACTGTGCGATGAGACCGAAGTGTGAAGCAATAGATCATCAGAAATTAAATGTTAAATTATAGATAATTTTAATCAAGGTAATCATATCAAAATCAAATTGTCGATTAAACAGCAATTTGTCTTGTTTTTAAAAATTAGTATATTCAGGTCTTTTGATGATATTTTACTTCATTCGTAATCAATTTTGTTATCGTGTTTCAGAAGTCGGTGAATAATTACTATTGTCAAGAAACTTCTTGTTTTTTTTTAATATTAATTTTTCCGATTTCCATGAAATTCTCCGATTATCATGCAGTTTTCCAATTCTTTTAATTTTCTCGATTTTCATGAAATTTCTTTTCTTTTCTTTTTGATAAAGATTACGGATTTTTATGAAACTTACGAATTTTGCTAATATTGGAATTGTATAAAATATAAAACATGAATTTTCAGCAAGTTTATCTTTTCAATAAAGTTTCTCCATTTCCGGAATGTTTTCATATTTTCAAATTTTTATAAAAATTGTTTATAAATTATTATTGAAAAAAATGTTAATATAAAAATTACTATAAATTTCGAATTTAATCAATTGTCGATTTTTATGATATTTACCGACGTTCTTCCAACTATCAATGTTCATGTATTTCTCTATTTATATCTTAATTTCATATTTTCTCGATTTTCATATCAAATTGTTCCACGTCCAGTTATTGTCAAATGTTCCAATTTTTGATTCGTTTATCTGAACTTATTGGAAGTCGAAGTTAATTGGAACTCATATTTTCATTGAAATTCAGTTTTTATTTCATTTCAAATAAAATATCATTTTATGAAGCAGCAAATGAGATTTTATACTGTTCATCGAGTGAAATAAAATAAAATACACCGTTCTATTCTATTATGTAATACTTAATAATAATACTAATATCTAATATATTTGTCTTATCTGATTATTTGTCTTATAAGACAAATCGTATGAAAATTGACAAAAATATTTGTTTTCAGGCTTCTCGAAAGCAAAGTAGCAAATTTCACTTGTGACACTATCAAAGCAAAGTAGTGAAATATCATATGCTAAATTATACGGCAATTCCAAATCTGATCTGCAAATTAAGAAATTAATGATCTGTGTGGAGAAATGGCAAAAATGTTATGATTTCGTTATTTTAAAAAAATAGGGTATGAAAAAAATAAAAACACTAGTGCAAGGAACACAGTATCAATAACGTCTTTAATGTATTTTTAATTGTTTATAGACACATTTTTATGTATGCGTTAGACAAGTGCTGAAAAATAAATAAAATAATATTATTTTTAAAATGGGATTCTACAAATAATAAACAAATAATCGGAAAAATTAAACAAATAAATTTAATATTATTATTTTATTTACCCATCTATACATAACATATTTACAATATTTATGTTTATGGTTACATTTATATACAGAAGAATACCGAATACCTTCCTTCCATCCATATACCTTTTTATGTACGTTTTGATTTAACAATAATTATTTATGATTCTTGCATTTTTGTCTTTCAGAAGTATGAGAATCGAACTGTACCCTATATCTGTATCTACTAATGTATTATCTTGTTTAATGTTGCAAGAACAAATAATATTTAAAAATAATATTTTAAAAAAGAAAATAAATAAAAACAAATTAATCGATTAATAAAGTACGTATATAACTAAATACATAATACAAATATTTGTTCATAAAATATTATAAAATTTAAATGAAATACAAATATTATACTTGTGGCCAATAATCCCGAAATCCTTGGAAATATTAAGGGGAAGTGGCTCGTTTACATTTATGATAAATTGAATATAATTAGTTATGAAAGAATTATCAAGTTGTCTGCCTATTGTTGTTGTTGTTTTGCACAATTTATTATTCTCCCCTAATGGCAATAAATAAAAAGTCCCACCTTTTCTATATAATTTCTATATAATAAAATTTAATTTATTAAATATATCTCTTTTCTATTTACTCTTAACAAAATATTGGTATTTTAGTCAGATAGTTGTTTCTTTCGGTAAAATAAAACTATACCATATTCTCATTCATTCTCAAATAAAATCAGAAGGAAAAATCGAATACATTATCTCTAAAGTTAACATTTTATTTCCACTATATCTACAGAGTACAGAATTTTCCAATTAATTTTCTTAAAGAAATTATTTTTTTTTCGTTATGCAATATTAACCAAATACCAATAAAATGTTGAAATTAATATTTATTTAGAAATTATCAAGATTAGAAAATTATAATTAGATTAATTTTGCACCACCCTATAAATTTTCATTTATTAAATTATATCTGGCAAAGCTTTAACAGTATCCGTTCATACGTATAAAATATATAGCTTTCAAAGATTATACATTGATTTAAAATAAGGTAGGTACATATCGATCTATCTATAATATATAGGATTATACCGTAAAATAATATTTCCCATCCATTGGTTAAGCAGCGCAGGCAAGCCAAATACAAAATAGTATGACGGTTTCGTCAGGTTCGAGAGATGAGAAGAAAAAATACACATTTTCATTTTCACAAACCATTTAAAATAAAAACAGTTTTATTACAGTAGTTGAAGTCAAGCGACGGTGTCGTGTAGACGTGGTGTTTTCATTCAAAATAATAAAGGATAATATACCTACACCAAATTTTAATTGTGTTGAAAGAAATAACAGATTTTCCCTAAAATAATATTTTGATAACCGAACCAGACTGTTGTATCAGACAATCAAGAAAATATTTAAAATAAAAATATTTGTTTTTCACTGGTCTGATTATTTTTTAAACGGAAGAATAATTTTTATAATTTGGATTAAATTAATTATACTAAATTTAATTATTTTAATTATTTAAAAATAAAATTGAAATAATTTAAAACAAACTTTATAAAAATAATTGCGGTGATATAATTTTGGAAATCGGTAATATTTGAAAAGGCAATTATATTTTTAAAAATAGAAATAACGAAAAGAAAATATTATATATATATATGTATTTATTTTGGTATTTTAACGGACTAATTTAGTTTATTTTTTGTGAAATTGTTTATTTTCATAACAAAACATAATTGTTTTCCATCACCGTCTCAAGCGTCGTTATTTTAATCACCGCCTAAAAAAATTATTGTAATTTTCTCAAATAAACTAGGCAATTGGCTTTGTTATTATTGCAAATATTGTATTAAAGAGGCTGACTTTACCGGGTGATGTACCATTTAGTTGACTTTGGCAAACATTTGTTTTCTTTGTGTTAATATTATGTTTACACAATAAACAATCGCAGTGTTTATACAATAAACAAAAATAATAGAAAGATAAATACGGGGGAAATAAGGAATATTTCTTCCGATAATTTATTTGATATTTTAAATTATTGCCACCATGCATACATTATTCACTGATCAGAATTCATTTTCCCGCCACTATGGCCAACCGGGATATCCGGGAACTGGCCCCGGTATCGGACCAACATCACATTACGCTTACGATCAATATTCTCGATACACATATCCATCACCGTACGGTTTAGGGGCACCGCATCAAAATAAGGAAATGGTTAAACCACCCTACTCATATATTGCTCTGATAACAATGGCCATACAAAATGCACCCGATAAAAAGATCACCTTAAACGGTATCTACCAATTTATAATGGAACGTTTTCCATATTACCGAGACAACAAGCAAGGCTGGCAAAATTCCATTCGACACAATCTAAGCTTAAACGAATGTTTCGTTAAGGTGGCCCGAGATGATAAGAAACCGGGTAAGGGAAGCTATTGGACTCTGGATCCCGATTCGTATGGTATGTTTGATAATGGATCATATCTAAGACGACGGCGCCGATTTAAGAAGAAAGATGTGCTTCGCGAGAAGGAAGAAACTGTTAAGCGGCAATCAATTATTATGGATGATAAGATGCTTGATATAAAACCGATAAAATTGATGACCAATTCAATGCTGGATAAGCATCACTTTAAAAAAGAACCGGGAATTGAGTTGACAAATGCAGCCGCAGCTGCAGTTTCCGTACACCATCAGTGCGGTATATCAAAAGAAGGATTCGCATCTAACCTACTAAATTCATGCCATGACACGTTAGCATCACAAATGAATCACTTAGCAACGGCAGCAGCTACCGGCGATCATGGTTTTACCGTTGATTCCTTGATGAATGTTTACAATCCCCGACTACATCACTCATCATATCCGTACCATTTTAACGATGATAATTTAGTGAGTGCATCCACCCAATTACGACATCACCATCACCATCATCACCATCATGCAGCGGCCGCTGCAGCAGCTGTCGCCGCCGCCCATCATCCAACTGGTCACGGTGGCTGGTACACACCGGACACACCGCCCGAATCATCGATTTCAACGAACAACAATAATAATAGCAGTAACGTAAATAATAACACAAGTTCAAGTAGTACGATTGTGAATATCCATCATTCCACGAGTATACCATCTTTACCTACGGCCGCGACAACAACAGCCGCTTCAATTCAATTTCGGGATATGATTTTTGAGCATAATCAAAATTGTCAAATGGATACGACGGGCAGTAGTCCGAATGGTAGTATCACATCGGCTAGTCCACCTGCTTCAGTATTGTCAACCCATCATCATTTGAATGGTAGTAATATAGGAAATTTAACTCATCATTCGCATCACTATCGAACACATCCTGCTGCTGGATATTATCAAGACTGTGGATTAAAATATGGAGTTTAATTTAATCAAATTGAGTACATAGATTAATATATTATTTAAATTCACTCATTTTTCTTTATATACTACTGAGCAGTATTTTCAGCTTTCAATTTTAAACTTAATTTCAAATTCTGAGTGGCATAATTTAGAATCTAGACTAGAAAGTAAATTCGTTTTTAACAGTCATTGTGTTTGTTAATCCGAATATTTTATAATTGCGTGGGCTAGTGAAGTTCAACGTTCTTGGGTCTCACATTTGAAGTCTTTGTAATCCCTGGCCTAATTTAAATGTATATGATTGTTGATACGGTAAAATTGGAGTTATTAGTTTACGCGGGGATACTTCTTACTTTGGTTCTATTATATAATCCATCGGTAAATAATGGTTTTGGTAAAAATTTCCCATGAGAATGGATCCGTTTAAATTTTCAGTAAACATTTTTTACTCAGTCAGTCGAAGAACTGGTTACAGAATTTACATAATTAACTTATAGTACAAGTTTTTACTTTGAAAGATTGCTTACAACATAGCACTTATTTGAAACTGTTAACGAAATAAAATAATTAACTAATAAATGCTGACGTAAACAACCACTTATTGTGCTATCAGAACTTACTGTAGGCTTCACAACTAATTTTTTATATTATAGTTCAATGGCCTTAGTGGTCAGCACTAATGTTTAATTAGTTGTTTGTCTTTAATCAATTATCATTGGCCAGTTAAGGTACTTGAAAACAGATGTATACCACCTTGATCAGGAAGTTTCAGGGATTTATTCCTAAAATCGTAAATATTAGTTTATTTTTTTAAAATCGGTTTCGTTCCTTTTAAAGTGTTCCCCTCTGACTAAAATGCACATATGCCAGCGATTGATCCAGTCGCTGAAACATTTTAGTAATCGATTTTCGGTATGGCCATCAGAGCCGCCTTCGATTTTTCCATTACCTGCTCTTGGCTGTTAAAACGCATTTCCTGAAGCGGTTTCTTGAGTCAGTTGAACAAGAATAAGTTATACGGAGCCAAATCAGATTATTTGTCAGATTTGATGATTGATTTGCTGGCGGTTGGAGGGTATTCAACTTGTTTTTTTATCAAAAAGTCACGAATAATGAAAATTACATGGTTTTTTGGATTTTGGCTAACTTGCACCGCGCCATTCGTATAAATTATTTTTGATAGACTATCGTTGCCGAAACTGTTTTCCAACATTTTCAATGTTGTCACACCTTTCAATTCATTTTTTAACACAAAATTTAGTGCGCTGTTGCAAACTTGATTCCATTTTCCAAAAATCGAAAAAAATCGAAGATAATTAAAAAGGTTAATACTTCTTTACAAACGTTACTTTTACAAATAGCATCCACGATGCTACAGCTTGGTAGGAATTCCAATGACAGTCATACCAATCGAATAAAAAAAAGAATTCGAATGGGCTGAGGAGAGCGCCACACGGTGACAATTCCTGAAACTTCCTGATCAAGGTGGTACGTTATTGCCATGTGCTCATGTGATTCTTCCGTGCTAATGTATTTTCTTTGAGTACAGTTAAATTTAGGATTACGTTATGATTCGATCATAGTAACGATCACACAACATTGTTGGTTAAAATAACAATTTTTTAGATCGCTGCCTTCGAACTTCCTTCTTTCGAAAACCGTAACGATACCGCATGGGCTCCGGACGAGGTATTATTCCATTTAATATAACTTAAAAAAATATAAAATCGAAAGCAGTACCAGCTACTAGGGACGAGCTACATATTCCAGCTGGTACCATATTAGATGTCCAGGCCAAGCCTACGTATTTTTCTATTACTAATTTTTAAATGTTTTTATTGTAGATTTGATGGATTATTGAATAACAATTAATTATTATTAATAACCAGTCTGCAATTAGATTCGGCGAGGTAAATTCTGGAGGGTATTGTATCCGTGGAGTAGAGAATCTTTCGGAATCAGATTCAATTCAGGTTCAAATAGAAGCGAAGAGTACTAACCAAAAGGTTAGTTTTGAGGTTGGAAATTCACAGGAGATATGGTTCCATAAGAAAATTTTATTTAAGTTTTATCTTCATATGCTGTATTTTTTGTTACATTTTCCTAACAGAGCAGCCGTCTTACCTTTTTTCAAACCTTACATATCTTCCTAATTAAGACTATATTCTAACTCGTATATCGAGGCTTATTTACAAAGGATTAGTCCGGCCAAAGTGTAAATTTTGACATTATTATTTAATATTTCGTATTGTAGTATTGGAAGTGAATTCACCACCAAATTATCCCTCAATTAGAGCTGCACCATCTACTGATACGCCCTTCTTTATTTTTCATCGTAAAATTTCTTCATACACCCAAAAAATGTTACTTAAAAATTGCTATTATAACCAGGGGTCTTGATGTGACTGCAATAGATTATTTTTCTGGATTTGGTAACTAGACGGGCGGGGATTTGCAATTGGAAAATAATTTTCCTTACTGAGTAACGATAATTCGATTAACTACAACCAATATAATGTTGACTATTTAATTTTCTTATAAATTATAAATATAGATACAATTTGGCACATACTCCCTCCCCTTGATTTACGTTACATTTAAAACGAGTTTAATTTTAACCTGGAAAATTTGAAATATTCTAACTCTGATTTAAAAAGTGTTATTTGTTGCGGATTGCACTAGAATAATCGTTACATTACTAATGCTACGCTTTCCTAGCAACATTACTTTTGGTCACCTTACATTACGTTCATCATTTCTGTATATCAATGACTTTACTCTTTAGGTGAAGTCAATTGAAAGGCGTTTTCCTAGAAAATAATATACCTTATACTTATGCCGTATGACAGATTTTAAGGTAAGGTAAGGTAAGGTGTGTAGTAGGACACCACTATTGTACATTATGGCTTAGGTTCCTTTTTTGCTGTCATATCATTTTTGTAAGGTAAGATAAAATAAGATAGAGTTCTGTAGTAAAGTATAGCTTAACCGCGATAAAACGTAATTTTGAAACTTCCGGATTAAAATAAAACCCGTGCTAACTTTGTTGTGAATCATTAACCATTAAATCGATTCCTTTATTGCACATCATCCTAAGTAAGCCAAACCAGTCAATGAAAATTACCAAACACAGATTAGGATGATTCTAGTCGTTATCAAAAGCTATAATGGAAAATATTATATGGGGACTAATTAAGAACTCGTCACCGGACTCCGTAGATTTTAAACATAGATTGTTATTATTTTGCGAATTGGACTTAACGTTGTGATCTTTCTTAAGTACTACAAGTTTTTAACTATTTAATTGTGAAATTAATTCTATAAAATTTATCAAGATAGATATTAAAATGACTAGAGCCCTAATAAACATATCATAGTTGGATATGAAGACACGATTGAAAATCGACAAATTGAAAAAATATTTTACACTGTACAACGCTAAATGGGTTAAAGAAAAATGGTGGTGATATTTGCGAGAAGTAAATAGTGAATCGAAATTATGAATTATTATTAATTATGCAAATTATTTTTCTAATTTCCTACGACTATTTATTACTTTTCTCTGAGAACTTCAAACTGAGAATGTAGGTAGATTCCAAACTGGAAATTGTAGCATACAACCACGCATGAGAAAAATCTTATTTGGAAATGATGGATGCATGACACATTCAATATTGTCATATTATATCTAAAGTATAGGAAGCAATATTATCGTATCACAGAATCGATGATAAATGTATTCTTAGAATAGATTCGGATATTTTATTTTAGGGTTATCGAAAAACTATATATTCGGGAGGATGAGTTAAAATGCATGACTGTTGGATGCGATAAAGAGATTAGAATTGGTGAATATTTCGATATTCCCATTCAAAATGGAGGATTGAGAAGTTAGGAGATGGATTTATAGTTTGCTTAACTTTTAGCCACCTAAACTTTGAACTAATCTAAAATCTATAGCGTTCGATAAAAGAATTATTTGAATAATGAGCAATTACTTAAAAAGTAAATTTTTTGAAAGCATTAAAATTGTAAATTTAATCTTGTAATATAATTATTAGGTATTTAAAAAATATTATTATAAATTGATTGTAAATATTATACCTATTCTTTGATTTTCATTCCTCAAAATACAAAAATATACACCTAAGTACATATATAAATTATATTATAGAAAAATTGGCTTTAGTAGTTATCACTTTATATAGAATAAATTATTTAAAATTAAAAGAAAAATTGTAAGATATTCAAAACCGGACTAAGAAACCAGTTCGTTATTATGAAATGAAATTATATCAGATAATTATTATGATTATTTAAATTTATTTATGTTAGTATTTCAGTAATTAAATTATTTATTTACACTATAATAATAAAATTAAACAACTATTGATTTATTGATGCAAATATTCGACTTAATTTAGCGCAATAAGAATTTCACAAGGAATATTTAATAAATTGTAAAGAGTATAGTGGAATTATAATAAACAACCAATAGTCAGAAATCAATCGCATTTAGCATGTTAAAAATCATTAAAATCATAAAAAAAAATAAAAAACATAATAAAGTTCACGATGAAATTCAAACTAAAATATTATTGAATAAATAAAATAATTTAATAAAAAATAATACACGATAACTGTTTCAATAAAAACTTGTTTTAAAATTACGTCTATAGGATTGATTTACCTATGCTTTAAGCTGCTTCTTCTATTAGAGCCATTCTTCACATTATACATACTATAATCCAAGGTTTAAATATTATATTAAATATATCTACCTCAGAACTTTACCTTTACTATTATTTTTAATCTGTAGTTCAGATATACTCTCTCATTTCACGTCACTCTGCCGAAGCAATAATAATAGAAGAATTTTGCAAATTTACTAGTATATTTCCGTATCATATATTGAGGTTCAGATTTGCAAGCTGAATGGTTAGTTATATAGAATAACGCTAAATAATCGAATGCTTCCCATTATCAGTTCACAGTATCTCCAACATATTTTTCTTTCTATTTCACAGAATCAGAATCCTTCATTTTGAGGAAAATTAACTATACTTGTAAAATTTGAACTTTCATCAAGTTGGTTCAATCCAGGTTACACAAGTCATATTTTTTGTAATTGGAAAATGTTGATATTTATTAAAGGATAGTCTCTGTAACGGACAACTTTTGGAATTTATACTGCATGTTATTTACTTGACATGGAAATATGGAAATCGATCTAAAAAGATAAGAAATCAGGACAGAGATTACGACGCGAAATTATAGAGATAGAAGAAAATATGGATATGATGACGATGATGATGATTGCAATTTC
>JANTOP010021859.1:0-13033 GCA_027564815.1 Symmerus nobilis | reverse complement strand
CTCCACCTTTTCTGCTGCCAAATCAACAATTTTCGGAATTTCGACATGGGACTAACGGCATTATATTCGGGAAGAGTACTACTTTCGAAAAATGTAATAAAAAAATTAACTTAACGACTGCATATTGCCCTTAAATGATATAAGTGTCTGTAAATTTATGTATTAATTTCTTTTTAGGATTTTCAACTTCTGATTCAACATGGCTACCTGTCAGTCGAGACTATCATGTGCGAAATCTAGAAGCACAAACTGTTGCTAACCGAAGCCATTATCGTTTGTATAGACAACTTGCAACGAAAATTCGTACACATAATACTATACAATTTGGGCATTTTCATCCTATAGCAGTTAATAAATTTGTGTTAGCTTATACGAGGTATCATTATGATGATAATAAGATGAATATTAGTAAAATGCAAATTCATAATAGATTTCAACATTTCATATCAGTTGCGAGTCATATTTAGTTAGGAATGAACACATTACTCCAATGTGAACCAATAGTAAACGGCGTTTCCACACAATCAATTCGAGGGAAATTTTATACTATATATACCAGTAGCGCATTGCTACTTCATCGGGCCATGAGGCAGGACCATAATTTCGGGCCACTAATTTGAGAAAAAAATTTGATTTAAAAAACCTGTAAATTTTTCGTAAATTTATACGGTTAAATTTGTTTCTTTTTTAATTGCTCTAATTTCATGTAAATAAAACAACTCGTGTTACAGTTGCAATAAAAAGTAATTTGAAAAAAAGCTATTAGGCATATCAATCTCACTTAAATTTCATCCCTAAATTCTAATCCTAATTTATCCCTAAAAACAGAGAAACAAATATTGTAACATCAAGTATGTTAAATGAGTGTGTCTCTTTTTTTCTTTTCTCCTTTTTCTTCTTTTTTCCTCTTATTTCTTCTTTTGTCCGGGCCCCTCTTACTATGGGCCCTGAGGCCACTGCCTCTTTCGCCTCCCTGTTAATGCGCCACTGATATATACTACACTCGAGTTCAGAGAATATAAATTATATTATATTGTTTCTTATTTAATATGCCTTAAAATATAAATATATTATATCAAGTTTAACTTCTAACGTTAAGGTTCTTGGATTGAGGCGCTATCAGCGGTGACTATTATTTTTCGGCTGGTATATCTCAATGCGACATTCTCAATATGAAAACTTTGTACTTGTAGCAAAACAGCTGTCTTTTTACTATATAGGTTTACTGAACACTAGGATTACGCCAGAGCATCAGAATTTTTACAAATTATATTTGCAAAATTACAGTAGGTTATAATGAGCTTGGTATTATAACTTACTGCAATATTCAAATATTTATCAAACTTTAAACTTAACATGTTATACCACGGTATATTATTTACTATTACAGTGCGGTTGCTCTTATATTAATTTTTTTTTCCATGTTAGAGAACCCCTGTATAAAATCAATAATAGTAGTGCATAGGTATAATCATCTGTATGTAGGGGAGATGTAAAGTTCTCACAGATTATAAATAAAGGTGTGAAATTTGTTATCCAGATGATATGAAATGCATGTTTACACAGATGCATTTCATAATTCATTAATGCTTAATTACCTACTTGTACATATTTTATTTAACAGAAGTTTAAAACATCACGATACATTTGTTGTAGTAATTAATTTTAGCGGAAATACAAGGCATACTGTAAATTTGGAATGTTTTGATGAGTTGCAACAATATTTGGTGGTGGTGGGAAGCGCAACACATTCATCCTTTCGAATTGGGTTAGTTTTATTGCAGTTTCCTCTTTTTTAATTTTATGACAAAACGGTTCCTAAATATTATATTTAATTAAATTGTAGGCACTCATGTACCTACTTTTTCAGAGATTTATTATTAATGATTCTTGTTTCTTATTCAGAGATATTATCGACCGACATCAAATAAATGTATGTGAAAATGATGCTATCATACTTAAAAGTCATCCACATAGTAGCAATCACACTACTGGAAATTCAAACATGTATAGCTACACTACACTAAATATATTGCAAATTTTGTCTCATAGTTTAATCATTGCTGGTACTATATTTTTCCTGTATAGATATAATAATTTACGTTCAAAATAAAATATTCTTAACTTGTCGTTCTTGTTTTATTCCATGAGATTTGTGAACATTAGTTTTTCAACTCTATGCATGAATAATTTGTGGTCAGGGTCGGAGATGATTTCGCTATTATACTCACGAGTAGATTACATATTCATTAAGTAATATGGAAAATCATAATACCTGGGATTTTCTAACCAGTCAATCGGGATATAGTTTTCGTAGATCGTAGTCCATCGAATCAAAATCCGGATCGGAATCCCAGGCTCAACCAGAATTTGGACGACTACAAAAATAACACAGTAATTCATAACATGATTACAATTTCAGAGATGTATCATTGTAAACTTTTTTTATTTTAAAGCAATTTTATAGGTAATTTTGTGCCAACAAAATTAAACTAAACTGGAGGAGAAATTTATCCGGCTGCGGAATATTACCCACGAGAACAGGCTTCCTTTGCTGTGCTGTCAACATTTTTTGTAAAATAATAAATAAAAAAGATTGTGAATATATTTCAAAGTATATTCTTTACAGAGGTTTTGTAATCCATTTACTATAATCCCATACAGATTTCGAAAAATGAGGCTGTTTTTCTGGCCGCTAGAGTGGGCCAGATAGAATTAAAAATAATATAACAGTAATAAATAAGTAAAAGCTAAGAATTGATAGAAAATTTCAAATTCGGAAATTATTCGTATCAAATAACATACTTTCTCGGTCAACAGTTTTTCACAGAAAAATCGGATAAATTAAAATATCATGTGTAGAACATGGTAGGATACTGACATTTACAGTATTTAACCCCGTGACATTTAAAATAAGTGACACATTCATACTACAATTTCTTGTAGACCGATGGTATGTTACGTTTCCTCCTGCACAGTGTGCTTGATATTTAAATCATCTTATATCCTAAGTACTGATACACAGAATACAAGAAAATTACAGTTAAATAATATTCGGCCACGTACTAACCAACATTAATTGTAAAAATTATTTACAACTGATTAATATAAGGTGCGCCCACCCAATAATTCTTCTTTAAAATCGAAGTAAATAGGTACTAATGATGTTGATCAAAAAGTTAAAATGTCTTATCAATTAAACAGATAGTGAATTAAACATTTAAGTGGTTGGAAATACTAATTTATATTAATCACAGGTGTATTAATATGATAAATTTGTATGTATATTATAAATTACAATTGTGATGACTGTCCTTGCTTTGCACCTAATATTAATACTTCATCATTCCATAATCTTTCAGAATATTGATTTTCTATATATTAAATGTATTGTAAGTAGGTACTAATTCATCCTATATACTGTAATTTATTCATCTGTTACCAACTAACTTATAAATCATTAAAAGTTATTATAAATTATTTCAGTCTATTGGTCGATAGACATATAAAATATATATCTCCTTTGCCTCAATATATTTTGAGAAAATATAATTTGACTTAATTGATAATTAAAATATTGGGCGCGTGTGTCATTAGTCATTAGTTAACTCTTCAATAATGCATCTGATAATTTTAACCATAATTTCAACTGTACATCTTTTAAATGGTCAATTAGCACCAAATGTTGTCGAAAAGGAATGGTGGCAATATGCCACTCTATATCAGATTTATCCCAGATCATTTATGGATAGCAATGGTGATGGTATTGGAGATATAAACGGGATTACATCGAAATTAGATCATTTGTATGAGATTGGTGTTAATGGAATTTGGATGAGTCCGATGTTTCAGTCACCTCTAGTCGATTTCGGATACGATATATCTGATTTTTATGCCGTTCAAGAAGAATATGGTACAATGGAAGATTTTAGGGCATTTATGCGACGTGCCACTGAATTAGGAATACGAATTATACTTGATTTTGTACCGAATCATTCAAGTGATCAATGCGAATGGTTTCAAAAATCAATTAACCGGGAACCAGGTTTTGAAGATTTTTACACGTGGCATGATGGATATATAGTTGACGGTATTAGAGTACCGCCTAATAATTGGGTAATTTTTGGATAATGCAATTAGATTCTTAAATTTAATGTTTACTAATTAATATAGAAATCCGTATTCAGAGGACCAGCATGGGATTTTAATGAAATTCGACAACAATGGTATTTACATCAATTTTATGCTGGCCAACCAGATTTAAATTATAGAAATCCCGCTGTTCTAGCAGAAATGGAAGAAGTGTTGAAATTTTGGTTAAATGAAGGAGTAGCTGGCTTTCGAGTGGATGCTATAAATCATATGTTTGAAGATATTAGATTATTGGATGAACCACGCAATGATTGGAATAATGATCCTAATTCGTATGATTATGTTGATCATATCTATACGAAGGACCAAGTTAGAATAGAATTCATATTTACGATACTATATAAAATTTATTTATATTCGTAGCCTGAAACATATGATGTGATCTATGATTGGCGTCAGATGTTAGAACAATGGAGCTATGAAAATAATACCGAAGCTAAGATTCTTATGACGGAGGCATACGCCAGCATTGAAGATACAATGCGGTTTTACGAGGAATATCCGGGTGGCAAGAAAGGAGCTCATATGCCTTTCAACTTTCAATTAATATATTTAAATCGTGGCGACAACGCAGTTAATATTAAATCAAATATAGCGTATTGGTTAGATCATATGCCCCAAACACATACAACTAGTTGGGTGGTAATTTTAAAATTATAACTTATTCAAACGACTTTTGTTAATAGATTGAAAATGTAAAGGTTGGATCGCATGATCATTCCAGAGTAGCCACAAGATTTGGACCGGAGTTTGTTGGCATAATGAATACAATTAGTCTTTTGTTACCAGGAACAAGCATTAGCTATTATGTAAGTAGTTCATCAGGTTTTTGAAATAAAATATTTATAATGTTAAAAGAACATTCCAAAAGGGAGATGAAATTGGTATGACAGATAATTTAGGAATTATCTCGAACGATGAACGGGATCGAAATCGTACTCCAATGCAGTGGGATAGTTCGCGAGGAGCAGGATTTTCAAATATATCAGACACGTGGTTACCGATTCCAAATAATTATCCGACAATAAATGTACAGAGCGAAAAATTATTAAGTAAAAGTCATTTACATCACTTTATTGAGCTCAGTGCTCTGCGAAAAGAACCAACATTTGTCTATGGTGATATCAACATGAAGACATTTACAACATCTGTGTTTTCGTTCATAAGGGAATATCCCGGACATCCCACATATGCAATAATAACTAATGTACGTGAGATACCACGAACTGTTGATTTATCTGACTTTAGAAATTTACCAGAATGGTTAGAGGTGGCCGTAGTATCTGTTAATTCAAAATATCGGAAAGGGTATTAGCTCATTTATCTGAACTAATTTTATTAAAAGTTAATAATTATTTTTCTTTATTTTGCATACTTTTATTTCAGTGAGAATGTACCAACCAATAAGATTGATTTGAGACCGTTTGATTCGCTTGTTTTGAAGGCAAGTTCGGCTTCCGTAATTTTTGTATCTTTCGTTATTCTTCTTATTAGTATGGTTACTAATACCGTATTTTAATTAATTAAGTAAAAATTATTTTCGTATCCTAAAATATTATGTATTTAATTATTTTGCAGCAATTTGTTTAGCCATGTGATATTTGAAGGTTATCGGGCAGGCTTTTTATAAAGTGTTGCGTATCCTACTAGGAAGTCAGTAATATTACTATTACTCAGCCAACAAGCTGAGTGCTCTGAGTTAGCGATAAGCTTTCTGCATTCGAGTAGTGTAAACAGTAAACACTCGCGCCTTTTGATAATAGTTCCGGGGGTATTTCTTGCTTTCGGATTAAGAAAACATCAAGAAAGAAACAATCTGAGTTGTATTAGCGTCGACAAAGTGAATACATTCATTGAAACGTTCGCAACAAAATTACAATAACACTGTAATGGAATTGGAATCCATATAAAATTACTATTGAGCTTGCAAAAACAATAAATTATCTATTAGAAATAAATCTAGACAATCTAGAAATAAATGTATATAGTAATCAATATTTCATAATCTATGATGGATACAACGGACGTAACATCGTATAATTTCTCGGTTGACTGCGCGGTTTTTGCGCTGCGCTACAGACAGGGTACCGCTAAGGAAAGCACGAATTTGACGGGGGTGGGGGATCACCCCATTACTCTTTAAATTTCTAGATTTAATTAAACAATCTTGGCGATTAGATTAAAAAAATTATGACGAGACACAGATTCTTAATAACCTGATTTCTCAATGGTTTTTCAAATGGAATTACCTCCGACGCAAGTAAAAACTGCCACATATTTTCACATAATCCGATTTGTGAACGGAACGGAAGTATATCATATTTGCTACTTGTCAACACTGCATAGACTTGACACTTGGTTGAGATTTATAATGACACAAGATCGGTGTCACAGGTGTTCATCGCGATATAATTCATCTTGTCAGTCAGCTGCTCAGCGAGTTTTCCTTTGAGAAAACGGCATTCCACCTATTATAAATAGTTATCTGTATAATAAAAGTCTATAGATAGTTTCAATCAATTCAATCGACTCATAATCGGTTATCATCTTTAACCCACAAGTTCACGTCGGATAATGTTATCTCTGCTAAAGAAATTAATGATTTGTAAATGTATTATTAGTTGTTATAATATTCTGATATTCATACACAAAGGTCTACAACTACATTCCTTATCCTGTAGTAATTCTGTATGAATAAAAAAACGGTTATTATAATTAGATGTAGACGTAAAGTATGAAACAGACTCGGAAAGATCTATAGGCCTTATACATTATTCACTATATTATTCCAACTATTATATTCCAACATTTAATTTTGCAAAATCTATATTATGTATGTGAAGATACAGGGGAAAAAGACGGAATGTCGAAAAATATGGAAAATTCAGATAAAATGTTTATATTTTATTATAAACACATCTCCTTGGTAAAAACATGACACAGTCAGTTAATAGCCTAAAACAGCGATGGCGAACCTTTTGAACTTGGCGTGTCAAAATTCTTTAAACCCCTAGCTCAACTAGGGTACCGTGTCACATCTAGAAATATCCAGTTATGAATAATTTATACGTAAAATCAAATTTATAATATATTTAGGGGAGGACAGGGCGAAGCGACACAGTCAAATGTTCTCGGCAACAGTGACACTGAATTGACTAAAGTCATTGTCATGATTTGCGTCAGTTCATCCTTTATATGTAGTGGCATGGCATTCAAAAGTCATATATTAACTCACAGGCGCAGCACAGTCACTCATATGTTTTTATGTATCTATTTATGTTATTAGTATTTGCACTTTTTGGTTTTTGTGCCCACAGAATTAAAAATTTTTGCACAAATTAGTTATTTCTCAAAATTGATGGTAAGTATTTATTTATTTATTTAAATAGGATGAAAGACCCTTCTGAATACATTAAATCTATTAATCCCAATTAAGTATAAATTAACAAAAATTTAAATATAATTAAATCAAATGGAAAAAAAATAAATGATTTGCTGAAATCAAATGGATAGAAAATGATGAATTATTTTGTACAGTTGGTATCCAGTACTTTTGTGGGAAATATACATTTTTGAGATTTTTCTTCTTTTAATTGAGATATAGTATTTTCAAATTTAACATATAACTCGGGGCGAAGCGACGCATTTTTGGCAAGGCGAAGCGACGTATTTTTGGAGGGGAGAAGCGTCGCATCTGCATTCTCATTGTATTTCAAGTAAATTATCTCAAATATAAGTAACTGAATATAATAGTTTGTTTTAACTATGCAAAAGTAGAACTCTTCCCGAATATAATGCAGTTACTCGTATATCGAAATTCTGAAAATTGTTGATTTGGTAGCAGAAAAGGTGGAGCGTTGCGCGGACTCGATTATATGCATTATTCATTAACTTTTAGTCGTAACCAAAATTTTAAACTCGATTTTGTTGGCTAAAGAACTACGATTATTTCGTAAAAAATTACAGTTTGTAAAATAAAATATAAAGACTTTTTTAAAACTAATTTGGATAATAAGAAAAGTGCGTCGTTTCGCCTCGTCCCCCCTATGTAGAAAGTTTTATACATAAAGGAACAATACAGTGAAATTCCGTAATGTAACACTACTTATTTTGTTTAATTGTTTATTTTTATTTTAAAGAATATTTGTAATAAAGAATATAATTGTATTTAATAATAAAGACTTGCCAAACCTAGAGTTGCGTGTCACCCAAAATGTCTTGGCGTGTCACCTTTGACACGCGTGCCATAGGTTCGCCATCACTGGCCTAAAACGTCAAAATATACGAGGGACAAACAAAATATACGATGAAAAAAATGAATTCCAAACTTTAAAATCGATATTTTTCGTAATTGATATTTTGCGACATTCCGTCTTTTTCCCCTGTAGTCATATATAAGAAAATATTGAGGGTGTGATTTATTTCTCAGTAGAAGCTGATTCTGATTACTTTGAATATTAATTCAGTTCTTATAATAATTTAGAAATTTTCAGCGGTTGTATACTACATAGAAAAATTATTATGAATAATATCTTTAACTTGGGATAAAACGAGTATAATTTAATCGACAATAAAGGAACAATATCGTGTAGATTAAATATATGTGTACAAGTATACCATAAGTGAAAGGTACACCTTATCACTAACGATAATGGTTAACAATAAAAATTGGTAAATATTAATTAATAAAATATTGGTTTATATCATTATGTACAATATAATGATTAATTATGCATACGTTAGATATACTATTGGTATATGTAAATTAGACTGTGGTATTGCAGATCGTATTATCATATAGTTGTATTTTCTAAATTAACAAGGAAGTTATAAGTTGATAGACGTGATACTAACTCTCACGATGTTAATAAAATGATAAATTCGATGGCGACACGTCGTCGTTTATGAATTGCTTCCATCCTCAACAAAAGCAAAAAAAAGTCCACCAGAAGTTGAAATTGAAATTGCAATATTCAATTTTCCTTGCTTATTTCCTCTAAAAAATTCTATAAAAATCTTACGAAATTATGTTGGTCGGTTATTCAGAGTTGACGTAAATAATACCATTGTAAATTTAATTAACTATCAAAAAGTTCGGAATTGTATTCTGCCATGGAAGTGCAACGCAATTATATGGAGTTTGAAAATTATTGATATAAACTACATCCACTAGGCTCGAGTAATAGTTATAGTACTATAATAGAAAGTTTCCCGGAGGTTTTATAGTCAGCAATACTTTATTAGATGTATTCCACATATTTTCGCACTCTCAAATAAATGAATTGAGGAAAGTCATTATTATATTGTTTCTTGATTTATTAGGTTATCTTGCGTTATATATTTTTATGGCTAATACACCTAGAACCCCTCTTATTTAACAAATATGGAAATTGTGAAATTCCATAAAAATTCAAAAATTCCTGAATGTAGGATAACTCTTTAAAATCGGATAAATTAGCAAAAATCTTAGAATTTGATATTGTCTTCAAAAGCTATGGCAGGAAGGTGAACAAATTGTTTGAAAATAGTTAACCATTCCTTTTCCGTTTTTCACTTTAGTTACAATTGAAAAATTTCCTTGAAGGGGTTTAATAAAAATTATGTTCAGAAAAATTGTTTGTTGCGTGCGATAGGATGAATTCCAATAACTTTATATGATATAGTATACGTATTCTTGTTCTCTCTTATTACAAACAAACTAATTCACATTGAGACTTAGGTTATCCAATTAATCTTTCAATTTGTTTTTTTGCAAATTGACAAAATGAACAGAACCAGAATATTTACCATTAATTAGGGAATTATTACCATGAGTATCACAGGTGGGACATCTGTTTCCGAACGTGTTTGAACATAGCTTTCCTTTTCCACGAAATTAACGGAAAATAGCGGAAATATATCTAGAAAATGGACGGCTGGACTCATTTATAATCGAGGGCCCACATGCATTCTAAAATGTTTGTTGTAGAATTTGGGTGGAAGTAGACAAACGAAATAATTTGTCATCGATCATTTTGGAAACAGAAAAGAAAGACGACGATATAAGCCTGCATATTTCTAGTTAGATACTGAACTTCTTTCGGGTAAATTTTATATAAGAACTTTATGATAGCGAAAAACATTAGTATTCATCTTATCGTAACAATATGGATGATCGCAATTTTTAAATTTGGTCGCTATTTCACAGAGGTATTTCGATTTTAAAACACAAACATGGAAAAGTTAAGGCCACTTTACGGCATTCAGATGAGCAATGGAAAATGTGTGATGGGTAGGCTCTGGCGCAGTAATTAATGTGGCGGTCATTGTGGTTTATTATATATTCCCAATATAAAATTCTCTGACTTTTATGAATTGAAAGTTTATTTTTGTATTCTAAATCTATATATTAATAATATCTCAAGTTGAAATACTCCGTTCTCCATAATAAAAGTTTATATCTATATCTAGCGATATTGACTCAGGAAGAGCTAACTGTATTAATGATGTTCAAAGCATCACAACAAAAATAATGCGATGAAGGATCAAAAAACTGAAAAATATATAAATAGTTTAACACTTTAAAGTTTAACGCTATACAAATGTTAAGCGTATTTCTATATCTATATGTGTACTGTACGTATATTGGTACCCACAAATTCCAAAAAACAATTTAAAAAGTATCATTAATTTATTATCGGACGCTAATTTAACAATATTTTAAATTGAATCTATGGTTCTTATGAAAAATAATAAAAAAGATTATACATTTTATAATAATAACTCTAATTATCTCTACATAATTTTGGTTTTTCATTCGAAATATGTGCTGAGTATTTATAAAAATAAGTTCGAAAATTATATTATGTCTGTTTATCTTCATTTAGTATAGCATTTAGCATATTTGTCGGAAACATATTGGTAATTAACTTTAATTTTTGTTTAATCTATGAAGTTTCCAAATAGAATTAGAGAGAATAGATAGAATTAGAATATACATAAGTACGAGGGCGGGTCAATAAGTAGGCAGCCTAAAATGTTATACGAAAAACGAACTTATTTGGGAAATTTCGTTTTATTTCTCAACATAGTCTCCTTTCAGCATATAACACTCAGCATTTTTTTTTTAATTTTATGAAAAATTCCTTAGTAATATTACATTGATATATAATAGTATATTATGTATATATATTACAGTAAAGTAATAATATATGTATAGTAATATATATTGTAGCGATAATACAGTAAGTTATAATACGATTATGCATATATCTATAACATAGTGTGAATGAATCTTTCCTATTGTAAATCAAAGTACGTCTAAAATTATCGTAATCTATCCTTTCTTTATGTATTTCATTTATCAATTTATTTAGTATGCTGCTATAAAAGATATTCTACCTTTTTCTATAATTTAAGTGGATCATGATTAAATCTAGTATGGAATTAAGCGAACTTATTAATTCAATATGTAAGGGAGGTGCACCGGCTGTGGGCATTCTTTTGTTTTTGGCTCATAATTTTTAGTCAAGTTCATATTATTTAGACATATGGATACCAATGGGAAGGTAGAGATCTTAGCTAACTTTTTGCTGAAGTAACTGAAGTGATTTGGTCAACTAGAAAGAAATAAATTATTATCGATTGATATGACAATTTCTGGCCAAAATTGTGTACCCGGTTGTGGGCACCCTAGGAAAATGCGCTAAAAATGGAAAAATATGAAGAAAAACCACCACGAATACAAAAAAAATTTGAGTTTATTTAATAAACGAAAAATCCCGCCCTCTATGACTGGGCATGCGTATTCTTTCGACACTCGATCTCACACACTTTGTTAACCAAACACACGCATTAAACGAAAAAAAAGGGTGCCCATAACCGGAAATGGCTGTCATTTTTTCTTTCGATCAAAAAATTGTGTGATGTGAACATTTTGGTTAAAATCTATATTGAATCACAAACTATAATAAAGATACTGCATAAATGTGCATTACACTCACCTCTTCCAATTCAATAACTTCGATCTATCTCACTTTCAAAATATTACCAAATCACTTTTTTTTCCTAGCCACTTATTTTTATTTTGGTCACAGCTATACAGCAAATATGTCTATTCATTCCGATATCAGCACAAAAACCACGTACTGAACGTACACGTTTGGCAGTATTCAGGTCAAAAGTATTTGCATGCTGTCAAAATTTACGGGTGCCCATAACCGGAGTGTGCCCACAACAGGTGCACCTCCCTTATAATAATAATAATAATTACAAATGTATATTATGGCAATTTTTCCGACTCCCCTTACCAAAGAACAAAATTTAAAAATTTATTTATATTAAGGTATACGGAATATGTAACTCCATGTATATTTTTTATTGTTAGACTGCTCGCATTCCTGTCATATGGTAAGGATAAAGCGCTTATGTTAACTTTTATGAACAGCAACATTCTAGAAATTTTATAAAATGTTCAATAGTTTCCGGAATATTATTTTGATGTATAAGAAAACTAGGCTTTAACCCGAGCAACCATTCATTAGGGAACTGTCAATAATAGTAATATTACTTTATAATAAAAATATATGGATTGGCATATGGATTTAAACAACTCAGAAAAGGCATCAATAAAACCATATCTTTTTCAAAAAAGTGTCATTGGACTTGTCGCTATTTATCGTTAGTCGAGAAGTACTAGTTGGGAACAGAATTATCTGCCGTATATATCCTAATCATGGATAATACGTTAGTTTATCTCGAATTCAAGCATTTATTACCTATATTATATAATTTTTATAAAACATTACTTTACTATATCAATGGTTACCGATAGCAAAGAAGATATAATGTATACAGAATTACAAAGCCCATATACGTGCAATGCACAAATAAATATTTTTGT